>JAJKFJ010021696.1:0-140836 GCA_027382625.1 Tetmemena sp. SeJ-2015 | reverse complement strand
AAATTAATACTTGCTCATCAGATCTCAGTGAATCTGTTCTCTGATCACTCGTCAGCTATCCTTGATCTATGCTTGAAAGAATTGTTGTTATCTCCTTTAGCCTACAGCATTTTGACATCGGCTAAGATTCCTGTTCAATAATGAATTCACTCATCATTAATATAAGAAATTGGAAAAGATCCGAGATAGATGAAGAATGATGAGAGGACAGATTCACCAATTCAAGAGCTGATGAGCAATTAGAGTGAACTCCATTTTAAAATTTAAATTTGGAATGATTATTTAAAATATAAGACTAATTAAGTCACTTAACTAAGTTCCAGTAAAACTCAATGCCGTTGAACTCTGGCGAGTATGGAACATTAAAAACAGGAGTGATGTTCAACTCAGCGTATGCCTTCTTCGCTTCCTTTGTCTTGTGTACGCTGAGGTTGTCAACGAGTAGAACGATCTCACCGTCTGTGATTTCTCTCTGAGCTTCTTAAGGAACGCAACAATACTGCTCTCGCTTGATAGAGCGAGGATGAAGGACATAAGCTTCTCAGCCTGAGTCTTCGCTGATTCCTGCAAGTAACGCACTTGTAGTTATATTTACTTTCTACTCGTAAACTTCTATGTTATCGTGCTTCTTGTACCAACTCTTCTTCATGAAGGTGTTGTGTGTGAACACAGCTTCGTCAGCACATACAAACTTCACGCTATCCCTCTCACACCTGAGCAGTGTAAATACATTTCAGATTATTATAATAAAATGGCTTAGTGAAGTCTATAACGCGCTTCACTCGATTCACAGTTTTGTGCGTTATGCCATATCAACGATAGATGTTTGCTACAGTCTACGGAGAGATCTTGAGATAAGGAAACTATCTATGGAAGATCTTCTACTCCAAACTGAAGTGCGCTTAGTGGCGAAGAGTTTGAGGATCAATCAAATAATTGATGTGCACATCTTGAAACTTAGAAGTGCGATGAGGAACAGCTGCAACTCCAAACTTTCTCATCTGCAAAGCAACTTTCAAATGCGAGAGTATAGTGTGGCACTCTCAACATTTTTGCGATGGAGTTGATGTTGAGAACTGGCTATTACTACTGATAAGGGTGACTACATTCATACCTTAGAGTCAAAATGAAACTGAGATAGGATGTGTAGTTATCCTCGAGTAATTTCGAGTTTGACTCGCATGATTATAAGTATTAATAAATAAATTAATTATACACAACTTATTCTCACTTTCTTATCATTATTTGTTATATTGAGTGTCAAATGGAAACTTATATGAAGGATAGCTTGCAAATGGAGGGTGCGGAGGCTATGGAATAATGAGTTACGCAAATAAAACCCCCATTATTTTATATTAAATTAGATTAAGCTGTGAATAATTTATTCTTTATTATTGTATGAATACGAAAGGATGATCGTCGGTTGTAGAATTACTAAAAAAATTAAATCGGAATTCAATCTTGATTGTTCAATATCTAATTCTGCCCCCACTGATAAAGCGTGTAAATTTAAATAGCTTCCCTATCAGATTTTAATTAATAAACTCCTTCTGATTAAAACTATTATAGGTTAATATACTGATTCATTTAAATAGGTTTATTGGTGGATTGTTTTATAATCAGGCGTACCAATCTTCAAAACTACACACTATTTTCCACCAATCCACTAATCCATAAAATCATAAAAATATGTTTTCCATAATTCTCTCAGTCATTGGGTGTGCATAGATATTAATAAATTAAGTCTACCCAATCTAATATAAAGACCAGTCCAGTTAAAATGACATTTAAAACGTTCGAAGACATTCAAAACATTCGAAGACATCTTAAGATCATCGGAGCATGAGAAAAGGAATCATAAATAAGGAAATGGAGGCCAGTAAAAATATATGTTCTTAAAAGAGTACAACAAGAGGAACCATTATTCTTTAAAATGAATGAACCAATCTCGGGTGAATCATTGTTTGAGATCGAGAGAGACTTGATGAAAGAGATCAAGGAAGTAGACTTCATGAATTTCTTTTACATCAAGGCTGATGCAACACATTGCATGGTTCTCTTTGTCAAGCCTTGTGATAATGAGCTTTCCAAGAGCTATTTTAACAGTGATCGATATCTTGGCTGCAGGGCAATGTAGACTTAAAAGATCCTCTCAGAGTGCATCTCTGAGAGAGAAATAAGAAATGCAGTCCAATTGGCAGGAGGAGTGCGGGTGGTTAGAGGAATTGAGGACCGCATTCTTAATGCGCTAATTCCAAAAAGAGAGTAGAGTGGCCCCACGAGACCTGAGCACAGACTCTGTCTGAGAGAAACAGGAAAGCAAAGCTATACTGGATTCACTAACTAAGCTTAAGTCAGGAGAAGCCAGATCTTTCAGCGATATGTCTTAGTAAAGCATGGATGATGACTTAATTGTTTCCAGATTGGCTAGAGAGAAGAAGGTTCTTGAAATTCATATCGAAGAGAATAAAGAGGCATGCTTGTTAGAGTATGAAAAGCGCAGCGTACTTGATCAACTGTAGTTGTACATCAAGATCCCGATACCACTACTTCAAGAATGTAAAAGATAGTGAGCCGAGAGTCAGTGGAGGGTACTTGGAGGAGAACAACCTATTTGAGGCGTTGGAAGGGCTTTAAATTGTGATTTTTAGTTGAAATGCGTTCTTTGGATGCATTGAGACTCAACTGTTGGCAAATCAACTCTGATGGGATACATCGAAGAGATATTTACGTGCGAAAAGCTCCTGGACACATCTTCACAGTTCATTGGGGATAAGAAGGTCGAAGGGGTCTCTCCCTCAATAGTGACGATGAACGAGATCAACATTCCTCGCTTCCTGGGAAAACGAAACTTGTCAAAGATGAAACTACTTATCGAGGAAGAAGGATATCCAGTCAACATCAAACATAGCGTTGCTGAGGTAAGATAAAAGGGCTGCAAGATTATCGTCTCCTCGAACGACGATCCCCAGGAGTTTCTCAAGGGCGAGCACCTCGAGTCCTTCAAGAACAGATCCGTATTTGTGAAGATAATCAGAGAGGGTAGGAAGGGCTGCCAGGACTTCCCACTGAGCTGCATGCAGCTCGCTAATTTATTCGAGGACAGGCTGTCAAAGACAAGCTTCTTATTCACAGGGTGGACGATAAGAAGGAAGAATTCACAAAAGACTACACTCAAAATGCCACATTGCAGTAATGAAGTTCCTTGGAATGATCGCATAAAAACTGATTCCGTATTTAGAACTACTTGAATTCTTTCATCTTATTAAGTCATAGCGACATTAAATTCTGCTATTCGAGCACCCTAAATGTCTTTAAATTAATCTAAAGTTTTTTATTAAAAAGTTTTATAAAGAGCATTCTTAAGATGATTAATTTTTTGTGGATTGGTGGAAATGAGAGTTGGAGTAGTTTGGATGGGTATACCTTAAAATAAACTAATCCACCAATCAACTAATCAAGTTTATTAAAATAAATTAATTATTCTGATCTAAGATGGCATATTTAAAGATTTCAAGATCAATAAGATTCTGTTGCTTTAAAATTAATGGGGTTTCAAACAGTAGGTTATGTGAAGGCTTCAGTAATGGAATAAATCATGCGAGTCAAACGCGAAATTACTCGAGGATAACTACATGATCCATCCTATCTCAGTTTCATTTTGACTCTAAGGTGTGGATGTAGTCACCCTTATCAGTAGTAATAGCCATTTTCTCAACATCAACTCCATCGCAAAAATGTTGAGAGTGCCAGCGCGCACTATACTCTCGCATTTGAAAGTTGCTTTGCAGATGAGAAAGTTTGGAGTTGCAGCTGTTCCTCATCGCACTTCTAAGTTTCAAGATGTGCACATCAATTATTTGATTGATCCTCAAACTCTTCGCCACTAAGCGCACTTCAGTTTGGAGTAGAAGATCTTCCATAGATAGTTTCCTTGTCTCAAGATCTCTCCGTAGACTGTAGCAAACATCTATCGTTGATATGGCATAACGTACAAAACTGTGAATCGAGTGAAGCGCGTTATAGACTTCACTAAGCCATTTTATTATAATAATCTGAAATATATTTACACTGCTCAGGTGTGAGAGGGATAGCGTGAAGTTTGTATGTGCTGACGAAGCTGTGTTCACACACAACACCTTCATGAAGAAGAGTTGGTACAAGAAGCACGATAACATTGAAGTTTACGAGTAGAACTACAAGTGCGTTACTTGCAGGAATCAGCGAAGACTCAGGCTGAGAAGCTTATGTCCTTCATCCTCGCTCTATCAAGCGAGAGCTGTTTAAATTGATTATTCTTTTTATACCCTTCTCAAATCCTTCTTGATTATCATCATAGTTATAATTTAAGTAAATAGATTACCTAAACTTTGACTTAATATTCACATGGAAGTATGATAGATTTTCTTTTTCTCATCGATCTTTATTTGATTTCTCTCATTTTCTTTTTTTAATAATATGAAATTATAATTAAGTGCTTCTGATGTAATTCACGTTAAATTTGACTTTAATTCTTTTTTAATTTAGAGATTGATTATTAACGATAAACTAGTCGTATTTGAAATATAATAAGAAGTTAATAATTCACAACTTATTCTCACTTAATTAAATCATTTTTTTAGTTTTTTGGGTTTTGAATGGAGAAAGATATGAGGGTGAATGGGCTAAAAATAAGAAGAATGGAAAGGGAACATGGATAGATCAGCAAGGCAATAGAAGGCTAGGAGAGTGGGAGGATGACATTAGAATTAAATGGCTTTGAGCATTAAAAATGGATTTATAATCTTAAAATTCATTAACCCCTCAAATAATCGATTTAATAATTATAATTAGCAATAAAATTCAATTCTCTCAAAATACCTATCATATTTCTTAATGGATTAAATGCCAATATTTTATCTTTAATCGACTGAGCCTAATTGATGACTAAATTTACTTAGTTTTTGTTTAAAAAACCTTTAAAGTAGTATAAAATAAAAAAAAGTTAATCTTTATTACTCTTCGTTTAAAAAAATTATAATTTAGGAAAGACCTCTGAAGGCTTGGAAATTTTTATAGCCATCCATTAAATTGAATGGATGCAATTTATAATTAGATAGACTTAGACAAACTTTCTAATGAAAGATTCTATGAGTAGCCTACTTTCTTTAAATAACCAAATTTATAGCTATTTAATCTCTATGAAGAGGCAATTTCAAGTGCAATCGAATACATGTTCAAAGGTTTGGACATTTGGAATTTGCCTCATTTCTAACAATAAATTATCTAAATTTAATTATTGCCATTGCTTTAATTTCTTCGACATTGAAGGTGAAATGAGTGGAATAGCGGACGCAATCGACAAAGACTACTCTGAAGTTATGATGATGAATTCCTATACGAACTGGACGCTTATTGCACAACTGCGATCGTTAGAATGCCTGATGGGAACATTGATATGTTCAGAAATTTAGACTTCTACTTCCCAAATGAAACCAGAAAAATACTCCCAATCACATACATTAATTTAATACTGTACGTTGCGAGATTCTACAGAGGAGGAAGATTCTTGTATGAGGCTCCTATGTTCGCAGGCATGGTGGGCATCTACACTGCCCACAAACCAGGTGCTTTTGCTTTAGCAATCAACGAGAGAAATCCAGACAGAAGTGATTCATCCTTCGCAACTAACATGGCTATGCTCTTCTCGGGATATACTCAGGTCAGCTATTTAGCGAGAAGAGTTATTTAACCACATCATCTTTCCTTTAAGTATTATTTCATATTATGCAGGAGTGCAGTGACTACGATTGCGCTTACTATAAATTGCAACAAAAGACTTTGATCGCGGGAGCTTATATAATCCTGGCAGGACCTGGTAAGAACCAAGGAGCAGTTATCACTAGAGGAAGGCTATTGAATGATCACATTGAAAAGCTTAGCGACACTCAATGGTATCTGCTATAAACGAACTAAGACCATTATAAAGGAGACTGCCCTATCAGATGCTAGAAAGGCAGAGAGAGAATAGAATAGCTAGGATAAAAGAATGTTACTATGTAGGGAGTCGTTGACAATTAAATTTACTGAGATACATCTAAACAAATTTATCTTATGATTGATTGAATATGATGCTAAAATGGCCCAATCTAAATATGGAAACAATATTCCTCTTCAGTTTTCTAACTCAATAAAGGATTATCGCAAACTTTTCCAGTAGTTGCTACTAATTTAACAGACCCTGGGGACCTAAATGATAACTGATATCAATAGTAGATAAAATCTATTCGAAATACTTCTTCCTTTAAAAATTCAAATATTTAGCTAAATAGGATCGACTAATTTGTGTGTGGAATATTTCAAATGCTTATTTTCTGATAAGTATTTTACTACTTCATACGCTTACATATATATTTTCATAGATAGATATAGACTTAACTCCTCAAAAATATTTGCCTCTTCTTCTCTCTTTTCTTAATCAGCTTTAACTCTCCATCATTTTCTCTACTTTAGTCCTTATTTATGCTGAGTTGAAAATCCAGTTCTATTTGGTGGCTAGTAAATCCATATAGTCCTTCCTAGTTAACTTAGCCCTTGCATCATAAACCTAATCTAGAAACTCTTCTCTGAGATCTTCAAGTAACTATTCGGGAATCTCCCCATCATTAGGCTTTGAAGGACCGTTATTAAACTCTCTATCGTATTCGTAAACCATTGTAGTCGCTAATTAGATGAGCTTATTATGAATTTAAGCACATTATGATTATCATACATGCGAAGCTTATTGAAATTCTCTGGGAAGTCTTTATCATTTGCTGAGATAGTTTCTTATAGGTTGTCTTGAAGCACGTCATAGAACACTCTTGCTTTGAGATTAGCATCGCCAGAGCAGTTCAACAAACCCCACAGGATCAGAGCCTGTAAGTTAAACTCAGTGTGCAAATTCTCGTCTCTGAAATACTCTGAGCGCAAGATCTATACTAGGTTAGAGTTCTCATCGTAGAGGTCTGACCAGCGACGGTCATCCTTAAAAGCAAACTGCAGCTATGCAAGAGACACAGATGTCTTTCCATTCACGAATCTTGAAATTGTATAATAGGATAAATTAATAAGATTTTCTTATTGAACATAATTTACGAATCTCTTGACTCTACCTTCGAAGACGTCTATGCGTGTGCGATAGAGTGGAAACTGGTGCTCGAAGCGTCTGTATCTATCCAAAATGTTGAGATCTATCTCAGGAATATCTTCATCCATTCCATAGTCTTTAGATTAGCCGCAACCCATTTCTATATATACCCAATAATTTTACTTCTAAAATTTGTCACATCCTTGAAGATAGGATAATTACATTTTTAATTAAGATAGCTATGAAATAATTCAGCAAATAAAGAGGATATAGGCTAATTTCTCCTAGGTTATAGCTCAAGATTAGATGAAATGTATTAATTTAAAATTATATGTTAATTCAAGATTGAATTGCATTCATCATAACTCTAATAAGATTTAATAAGTCAAAAAGAAATAAGAGCACAATTAAAATTAAGATAACGTATTTATATCTTAAAATTTTTGTGAAATAAAAAATCAACAATTTAATTTTATCCATTCTATAATATAGCAAATGATTATTCTCATACTTTTAATATAGGTGTTATAATATATGCTTGACTAAAGTTCACCTTGTTTATTAGATTTATTAAGGCTGGTCTCTCCTTGTTGACTTCTTATTCATGAAATTTTTCATCTTATTTACATTGGAGTGGCAACTGAAGTTCTTAGGCAAGTCCAAATACCACAAACGACTTTAGTCTATCTCCACATATATCCCTTGCTCAAACTCATCATAAGAAACATCTTCTTCCCCATCTTCGCTCTCCTAATGAGAGTCCTTACTTAAATTTACTTTCTTATAATGACTGATTTAGTCTGTTACCTGACGGTTTGTGAATTTTACTCCTCTCATCTATGTTTTCATTTAGACTCTTAAGCTGACTTATTTATTAATACATTAACTCATATTACATTCAATATAGCTTCTAATTTTGAGAAGACACACTTCGGGCATATAGAGAACCTCTGAGATTATGATTGCTTTTCATATCGCCTGGATTCTCATTGATGTATTACTCATCGCTTGACTTTTGTGGAAGATTATTCTCTCGGGATCTATCTTGATTAAAACTCTGCTGAATCTTTGAATTAAAATTACTTAAATTTCTACTATAATAACTGTCGCTCTCTTTCACCTCTTCTTCTATCATAGATCTATGCTCAGAAATCTTCCTAGTAAATAATAGAATACAAATAAGTATCGTAATGGCTTTGCATTTAAGGTGCTTAGAGCTAGAAATTTTGAGATCCTTGCATGGCGTTGAAAGTAGGTGGGTGAACAGTTTAAGCCAAATGAGCATTAGAATTAGAGGAAGAGGGCTCATTATTACTTTAGTTATGGATTATTTAGATCTGAGGTTGAATAATCGGAGGATCTTGGGTATCCTGGTTGCCAGTTATATGCAAATGAACATTATGGTTAATAGTCATTTAAACTACTTACTAAGAAGCTGGTGGAGTTGTTATTGACTGTATATTCGAAAGCAAAGCCTGTTCCTGAGTTGGCTGGTTTATCTAACTCTCTTATGAGTTTTTGAGATTCTGAGAAGTTTAACCTCCTTGAATTTGGACAGTCACGTTTATTCCAATCTTGCCATCTTTGCTCTTCTTATTTTTCGAATCGCTTTTGATCCGATCTCGATTAAGTTTAACAGAGCTGTATTATTGATTTTCTAAATTTGAGCTCTCATCCTTTGCCTCCTCTAAATCATTCTGGTCATTCTAATGAACAGAGACCTTTGATTTTGCTCTTCGAGATTTTCTATCTTTCGAATTTTTCTTCTAAATTTCGCAATCTTACAAAACGATTCCACTTTCTTCTGGTTGCTTTGAATTTTTGCGGGTTCTATTCTTCTAAGAAGACTTTTTGTCTGCAGATACGTTAGCTTTACCCTCTTTGAGATTACTAATGTCTAATTTAGAGCTGCATGGATCCTCTTCGTTTCTCTTATTCTCTTCTCTTTGGCTTTTTCTGACACTTTTCCTTCTTTTATTGTTTGGGGATTTGCCTTCCTCATCTGCTCTATGCTTAATTTTGGATCCTCTTCTCTAATTAGCCTCCTGCTTGTTGAGAACTACTTAAGGTATCTCAATTTTTATGGGCTCACTCATCTCAGTGCAAGTCCCACCTTAGCCCTATCTAATCACTCCTTATATTCCAGCCGCCAGCATTTACTGCGCTGCTGCTGCGTTTCCCTAGAGTAAAAGTTGCTCAAGATTTTCACGAATAGCAACAGGCAAAGGATCAGGTAATACCAAATTCCCTGGAGGAATCAGGGAATTGGTATTCCTGGCATTTTGAGTGTTATTAAATTAGATGTTGAAATTTGCAAGGTTTGCCTGAATTTAATCAAGCTGCTAATTGGAGTGGAATTTATTTGGTGTTGAGAGTAGTTAGGGAGAAATATGATAAGGCTGGACTTGCACTTGGCTGGGTGTGTTACTTAGATTTGTGTGTCTTATAGAGTCGAATTGCTTTTATTCCATTTTTGGCTCATGTAATTAAGCAGCGTCAAACTATATTACAGAACTTGGTATGTTCATGTAGCTTTCCTTTTTGTAAAATTTATAACATAGAGATTAATTTTATTCCCCTCCCTAGAAAAATCCAACGTTGTTTGTGATACCTACTTATTCATTCCTTCATTAATATTTTACTTATTCTCTTCTTTTTAAATAAAATAAACAATATAGTAATTCTTTTTAGGCTTTTCCTTTCTTGCTGAGAAGCCAGTCGAAAGTGTTATCGATTTTGAACTTTTGTTTATAGGCTACAGATCTGAGCAAACTCTCCATATATCCAAAATCACATGCCTAATCGGCAGGCTACACCTTTATGTACTCCATTATTTGGGCGTACTCCAAAGGAAAGCCTCCAAAAAGTTCATATGGGGAAATCTTTGCCTTCATCTTTAGCATTTTATCAAGGCCTGCATCTGTGGCCTTGCAATTTTTCCAAGGTAGGGTCCCTTATGCCAAGTAACACAGCACGTACATCCATTATATACATCATTCATTATTTACATCATAGATTCGAGATCATCTTTTTTGAAATAATTCGAGCCTGGTAGATGAGCATTTACAGCTGCGTATATAGCAGTGCCCACCACTTTATTACCAACCTCAGCCTGATGCACGTTACTGACTTAGTTATACTTCTTTGCTAGTCCAAAATCAATGAGGAAAATAGTGTATTGGTCACTCTTCAATCTGCCAGTTAGGATATTAGCCGGTTTCAGATCTCTGTGCACATAGTTAAGTTTATGAATGCTTTCCAGTCTTTGTAAAATTTGGATTCCGATCATGGTGACAGTTTTGATGCTGAATTTCCCCTCCTCAGCCGTTTCTCTCAAATCCTTTAAGGAAGCCCCAAGCATATCCATCACTATGAAGTAGTTAAATTTATCAGCTGAGTAGTAAAGCAGACGCGGAAATCCGGGCTAGTTGGTGCGATTCATGTCCTTCATTAGGGAGATCTCTCGCACGTACTTGCTCTTGTTCTTAGAAATTTTATCCATCTAAAAGAGGTAGTAAGAACTTGAAACTTTTAGCTAAAAATAGAAACTGCTTTTTTAAATTGAAAATAGGGTTACGCCACGTCTATTAATTGAGACAGTTTGATTGTAAATATTTTATTTGATACCTTCATGGGATATTTGAAAGTAATTATCCATACAGCCAAAAAAGCTGAAAAATTTGATACTTACTAGCTTGATAGCTATATATTGCTTGGTTACTTTATCCTTGCCTGAATAAATTCTCCCGTGGGCACCTCTTCCAACCTCCTCTCTTAATTCGTATCTACTGTTCAGATAAACTAAATTCATCAATGAAATTTTTTATGATATTTATAGAGCAGAGCTATATTTGGGAATTTTGCCTTCAGCATCTAGGCTTTCAATAGGCTGCTCTGAGGCAGACTAATCATCCATTTAATTTATATTTATTTATCTGAATATTGCTAAGAATTTAATGAGAAAATAAATTTATTTTTTAAGAATATAGGATAAATTTATTATAGTTCGATAAAGCATGAAGTTATAAATATTATTCGTAGTTTCATATTCACAGTAGGATGTGTGTGTGGAGATAGTAGTCTAAATTTTAAGTTATTAAATCAATTAGCAACTCATAATTTAAATTAATCTGCTCTCTGAATACTCTTACCCCTATTTTTAATTAAACTACAATAACTTACACTTCTTAATTTATTACTTACATATGTCGCTATTTTCCTTTAATTCTAACTTTAATTAGTGCCCCAATTAAATAATCTTTTGCTTGTCCTTGATTACCATGCTCTTTCTTTACTCCTTTTTTACAATCATTTTATCTTTTTAAATTTGTAATCTGGGTTTTATTTTTGCCCAATTTGGATCGCTTATCAATTAGAACTCAACTCTTAATTAAGCCCTATTAACAATTCTCAGATAGATGCAGTCAAATTCAGAGCTTTCTAAGTCCAGAGGGATAATAGGCAGAATACTTGAATTTCATTCAATTGTATACTCATACTCAATACTTATTTAGATACTGACTCTCTATATTGTCAATTGGTAAAATAAGAATGAAATTATTATAATTAAAATCCTTTTTCAAACTCCAAGCTAACTTAAATCAGTGTTCATGAGCTAACAAGAATTTGAAAGGGCCCTAAAGTTCGTTCTCTCAGTTCAAGCTAAGCCAAACTTGCACTGCCCTGCGATAGAGCCTTTTGGAAACCATGGCTTCACCAACTATCCAAAGATTGGAGAGGGAACCTATGGAATCGTCTACAAAGCAGTTGATTCTCAAGGAAGAGCGGTAAGTTCCAGATTTCGATCAATCCAAGATTAAGATGTTACCTTAAATTATTATATAAAATATATTCAATCTGTAATCTCGCAAAGATTTTAGCCGTATTAATAAATATCCATATTAGATAGCCTTGAAAGAACTCAAGAGCCTCGATCATGCTTGCGATGATCAGAGAGAAGGGGAATAAGATTCAGTACCTTGAGAGAGATCTCTGTGCTCACAGTACTCTCGATGTCTTAGAATAATCAAAACCCCCATCATCAAACCTTTCCTCTCTTCAAGGGCATTTTCTACAATCCAATGACTAAAGGTTTGTCTATCGCTACTGGTTTTGAAAGGAATGGAGACCTATAAGACTATATGGCAAGGCTATTATATATTAAAGAGGAGTTTAACTTTTTTATTAAAAATTACGACAGGGCACCTCAAGTCAAGATAAAATGCTCAGCCTGAGGAACGTTTTCAAGATTGCAATTGAGATACTAGAAGGTGTTTAGGAGCTTCACAGCAAAGGCATCATGCACAGAGATCTCAAGCCTTAAAACCTTCTTATCAGCTCCAAAGGGAAGATCATCATTGCAGATTTTGGCCTGAGCAAGTTTGGTAGGATGCCTTTAGAAAATTTTTATATAGTACTGCTGTAGTAATTTTAAAAGCAGACTAGAGCGATCCAGTCTCTCTCGTACAGAGCACCTGAAGTTTTGATGGGCAACTCTTACTATGGGTACTCGGTGGACTATTGGTCAGTTGGCATCATCATCTATGAGCTCTTTCACAATACTGTCCCTTATCAAGCCTTCTCTGAGATAGATCTACTCTTCAATTAATTTCAAATTGTCTTTGACAAATAATTTATCAAGATATTCCAGCACAAAGGAACTCCCAAGCAGTCTGAGATAATGAATATCAGAAACTATAGAGTGATGACTGATGAATTTTGCATGAAGTTGCCAAAGTTTAAACCTAACCCTTTAAAGGTTAGAGTGTCATCTATTCGCAAAGATAGAATCCCAATTGAATTGGCCTAGGTGATTTCAGGCTTAACTGCCATTGATCCCGCAATTAGGATGGACTGCTCATAGGCAATTCAGATTCTCAAAGGAGTTAGATTCAATTGAGAGAAGAGAGAAGAGGATTTCTCATTTTGTGAATTATTTGATTACATTATGAATTGATCGATGCATAGTTTGATAAAAAGCTGAACAAAAAGTAATTTAAGACTGATAAAATTAAGTGAAATAAAGTCATCTCAATCAATTTTGACTCTCTCCCTTCCACTTTCTAATTTCTCCATTCTTATTAGGAACAATACAGTCTCCATTATGATTCAATAAACATACTTAATATTTTTCTATTTATTATGATAGTGCCAATTCCAATCACTAAGCTGAGAATTAGAGATTAGGTTTAGTTCAGTTGAAAAATATAGAGGCCCATGAAGTATCCGCAGACAAACGCTAAGAACATCACTGTTATGAATCCAAAGCCAAACGCTATTGTGAATCTGAACTCTTGCTTCTGTTACATCTCATACTGCTGCTCTGTTTAATCTCCAGCGCGAAGCCCTTTAGTCATCTTAAATCCAATAAGTAATTAACATAAAGATGATCTCTCTATACTTTTTCCTTTCTAGACGATTCTTGATTTCATCAAACATTACTTAATTACTTTCCTCTCTCGCTCTCTTGACATCAGGGTCTTCCCCATATTCCTTCTCCGCTTCTTTAAGAGTGCTATGCTTTTCAGTTATAAGTTTTTCATTCTGCTTTACCAGTTCCTCTTACCCTATAAATGCCTCATCTTTGTCCCTGACTTTAAGATTATCATTGCAAATGTGCTCATCCATGAAGAGTATCTCAGAATGCAGCGTCAGCTCTTTCATCTCCATCTTTTCATAAGGAGCTAGCTATTCAACAAGCTTTCTTAATGCCGCTTCAGAATCAGCACTTGTCTCATCTGCTTGCATGTGGACTTTATTCTGCTCAAGCATGTCTTGCATCTCTAGTTGCATTTTTAGCAGGTCTATGTTGAGTTGAGGCTCTCCTGCCTTCTTTGCCTGCTCAATTCTCTACTTCTACTCCTCCCTTTACTTTTTCTGATCTTCCTTCTTTGAGAGTTGCTCCTTCGCCTCTTTCAATTCTTAGCGCAGCTTTGCCAGTACTAAGTCTAACTGCGTGAAAGAGATATATTGGCGGTCACAGTATTTCTAGCATCCCACTAGGTTCTCAAGCTTTGAAAGCTTGACCACTGAGAGGATCTATGTCGTCAACTTGAAAAATACCATAGTTTAGTCAGTCAACAATTCTACTAATTAACCTTTGTTTAATAAGATAGATGTGATGATGATCACAGGACTCTTTAATTTGTATTCTGGAATTCTCCCAAAATCATTTCAATCTTTTTAATAAGAACATCTTTAATTTAGTGGGTTGAGACATGATATTTAGGAAATTTAAGAATCTTGACTGATAATAAATTATTTCATCAAAGTATTTTGGCATGGAACAAAAGCGAATCTAAGAACTGTCTGTCTTTCCATTCTCCAAATCTCTCTGTTGCAACAATAAATATTGATTGTTATTAAATTAAGTACATTAAATTTGCAAAATCTGATTTTTAAGATAAAAGGGGCCACAAGAATCTTCTCTTATATCCTACGAGTGGATTTATGATTCCCTTTGACTTTTTTAGCTGATAAGGACTCAATTTAACTTCTTTAGGTGTTAGTAGCAAACCTCGGTATTGCACTATTATCAACTTCAAATTAAAAATAAATTAAAAGAGAAAGATCTTAACTTATTCTCGTAATGGTTATATGAGATTGAATGTACTATTATAAATTTTCCATTTAAATCAAAAATATTAATAAATTATATCTTTATAAAAAGCACTTAAAACTAATTAGGCTTATTTTTATAATTGATGATTTACGCTTACTGCTTACAATTAATGTATTTTCTTAGTGACAGCAATAAAAAAAACTGAAGAAATTTTGTTAGGAATTTAAGAGAATGTTGTATTTTTGAAAGCCTAGGGTACAAAGAGGAATCTAGAATAATAAAATTGTTTTTATTGTGTATGTGATTAACTGAAAAACGTGAGCCACTTGTAGGAGGGCGAATTAAAAGAGCAATAATTTTGTATAATCCCATTATAATTAAATATAAACTATATTTTGCCAAGGACATGGTAAACAAATGCGCATTCGAAAAACATAACCAGTTCTAGAAAAGACATTGCAATGATCATATAAAGATTTGAGTCATCTGGAATCAGATTGTAAAATTCTGCAGCAAGCATATTTATCAACCCAAGAAAACCTGCTTCGTAAGTCACAATTGTCTTGTAGAAAGCAAATTTCTTAAGATCTTATTCCTTCATTTAGAAGAGTGGATATTCGTTTAACCCCGAGCCTTTCAGTGTCTCTATTCTATTGAAAAGTTCTTCTTCAGTAAGGAGCTAAAATAAATAAAATGCTCAGAGCCTTTAGTAATCATTCTATGAGGAAAATCTTCTAATGAGATGATTGAAAACCAACAAGCGATGATCATTCTTCTAAGTTCTTTAACTAGCATCGCAAAAGCTAACTAGAGAAGTCATCCCGAGATTTTCTGTTGGAACTTTAGAAAATTGACAAGTCTTCTCTACATCATTTTTGTAAATTAAAAAATTAATTGTATGGTTTGAAATTATCTTCGATCGATTCAATATTTCCTAAGCAATATCTTAGTTGATTAATTTAATTTTAGGTATTTATTTATTCTTCATAATTTTAATCCTAATCTCTAAATGAAAGGAAGAAACTTAGGTAGACAAGATTTCTAGCTTAGCTAATTAATTAGCAAAATTGATTTCTTTATTTACACTTATCTCTCTCAATTTTCTTGTCTTTTTAGAAATAATGAGCAGGCATAATTAAGGTGATAAAGATATTAAGGGTTATAAAATCTTGAATAAATATAATTGTTTCAAAGTTTTTTGGCATGAATCAAAAGTGAATCTAAGAACTCTCTATCATTCCATCCCCGAATCCTCGGTCGCAACATTTAATTAACTAAATTTGATTTGTTTATTTTTTAAATTGCAAAATCAGACCTAATTAAATAAGGCCACACAAATTTTCTCTTGTACCTATTAAAGGATTTATGATTCCCGTTGACTTTTTCAATTGATAAGGACTAAGAATCATTTCTTTAGAATTCAATAGAATTCCTCGGTATTGCTCTATTTTCAACTTAAATGAAATCAATTTGATATTTATTCAATTAAATTAACTTATTCTCTTAAGGGAGATATGATATAGAATGCACGGTTTTATAAATAAATTTATATTACAGAATATATTATAGCTGAAAACTTAATGGTTAATTATCTTGTCCTTAAATTAAAACTAATAAAGAGAGATATATATAAGCAAACTATCTTCTCAAATTTTAATTACAATTGTATAGTTTTATATTGTATCAATTTTTAGATATTTTTTCTTTGTTTTGCGATGTTTTAATCTCCAGAAACATAAAGCGATAAATGGATAATAAATCGCATTTAGCTTAGTCCTAATTAGCTGCTTCTTTAACTTATCATTTTAACTAGCCTTACATAGGATAGTAATTAGTTTCTCTAATCCGTACGATAAATGCTGGTATTTTGAATTGAATATTAATTTTACATTCCTAATATTTTAATTTTTATTTTACTTTTTACTTTTATTTTAACTAACCAACTATTTTATTTAAATGAGAACTATATTTTAGCAAGTGCAAAGTATAGATACACACATTGAAAGAATAGTGCTAGAGTCATAATCGACGCTCCAATATACCCAGCAAGAGAGTTTTCAATAAAAGGCATTATAAGATACTCCCCAATGTAAGGCAATGATGTACAGAAGACATGCTTCAATCACAAAGGACTTTTTATAGTAAGTAAATCTCTACAGTATCTTCTTCTTTAATTTTAAAGAGTGGATATTCAGTTAAGCCTGAGCGTTTCATAATTTCTATTTTCTTTAAAATCTCTTCTTCTGTTAGAAGCTTGTATAAATAAATTGATATTAGCTTTTGATTATCTTTTTATGTTGAAAAGTTTTTAATGAACTGATTGAAAATTAATATAATATTTAAAGATTTATAGAGGAATTAAGGTGCCACTTCGTAGGGCATAAATAATAGCAAATGCATAATTTGATAAACTAGCCAATGAGTGCGCGTGCTAAGACCCTAAATTCTGAGAGTCTGAGATATGAACTGCCCCTATTAGAATAAGTAAAATTCTACCCAGCCAAAACTTCCAGATACCCCGCCTGTAATCAATATATTTTTTCTCAAACCTTCTATTCGAAGAGCTAGATAAATAACTACCATCCCATCTTGAAATTGGAGATGATTGGAAAAATTGAAAGGACCTACAAATTACAAGAAGCAGTATATTTCTAAAGAACTAGTCTCAACTAATATTTCGCAAAAAGAAGCTAAATAAGTACCATTCGAATAATTCAACTTATAAGTATTAATTTCTCCTATTGAGTCTTACTTATTCTTGAAGAATGATCACTTGTTTAGAATCGAGCGGATAAATTTAGAGAGTAGTGTCATTCTCGTATAGTTTTGACCTCTCTATAATTCAAGCCACTTTACTCATTTTTATTTAGGACAAATTATCAAATTCAAAAAATTTAAGAGGACGGAACCATTCATTCTCATTATAAAAAAGTAATGACTTATTGATATATGAATCTAGCTCATGGCCAAATTTATTTTAAGAGAGATTCTAATATTTTCACTATAATTAAATTTCGGATTGAAAATTAATCTGCGACTATCAATTATCTAAAATTTTAAGTGCTCTTCTCTTTGACCAATTATAGTAGATATCACAGACTTATCTTGTTAAAGATTTGAAAAATATTGATTTCTTGTCTACATTTTAAAAATGATTATAATAAATTTATGTTCTCAAAATTTTCGAACGATTATGCAATATATGGGTTGATTAATTTAGTGGTATATAAAATTTAAAACTAATCTTTATATGAAAGTTTATACTTGGGTAGACTAAAGTTACAAGACTGACTGACAGAATAAATGGAGATAGACCAAGCTAAGATTTAATAACTCAGGATGGATTAAAATTCCTATAATATGACGAGAAAGCAATGTTAAGGTGTGTTAATTGATTTTTAATACCCTCGTCAGCTTAAGAATATCATAGTCAGTCTAAAATTATCTTAATTAAAAAAAGTTTGCTTTATAAGATAGACGATTATCAAGATTTTAAAACTCTTTAATTTGTATTCTGGATTTCACTTCATTCAACTCCTTAAACTAATTAGAATTAATAATCTGCCTTGAAGAAGAAGATTAAGCCATTGACAAAATTATAAATAAATCTTTAGTTTTTGTGTCAAAGAGATTTGGCATGAAATAAAAGTGAATCTAAAAGCTGTCTATTCTCCCATACCCCAAATTTCTCGGTCGCAACATTAAATTAATTAATGTTAAGAAATAACTTTAAGATCGCGAATTCAGTTTTACTAAATGAAAGATCCTGCAATTCAGTACTCTTGTATCCTTTGAAACGGTTTAATATCCCAAATGATTTTTGTAATTGATGTGGACTAAGCTTAACTTCTTCAGATATTAATCGAAATCCTCTGTATTGAATAATTTTCAGCTAAAAGTAAATTAAATCTCTTGTTTAAAGATTTCATAGCTTATTGATGTAAGGGTTGTATGTGATTGAATTCACTGTTTTAAAATAAATTTACTGAAGTGAATTATTATATTATTGTTAGAATTTTTTAATGAGTGAGTTAACTTAGTAATGAAAATGGATTAAGGAAATGTAGCAGATCTCTACGCTAAAAGTTATTTTTCTCAATTTTCTGGTATATTTTTCTTGAAAATGGTTTTTTTAAAACTTTATGTCTGAGCTTCCAATTCAGATTTATAAGCAAACATGCATATTTATTATGCATATTTAGGACAGGAAGAATGAGACTGCACGTGTGTCAATTTATGATACTTAAGGCTGCTAATTCAGAAGTAAACAAAAAACTTATTCATTTTTAAGAGCAATAAGCATAATTTAAGTTAGAGAAGCAGTTAAAATTAGAATTTATCATTCCCTATGTTTACTGACCATCTCTAATTTAGTTAAGTAATCATCGATTAAATTTAAGTTCAAATTATATTTTGCCTAGGAATTTGTAAAGTATTACACTTTGAATGAGCATAGCTATTTCAAAAATTGCCCCAACTGTTAAAATCATTTGATCTATTTCGAATGCAGGAAAAGCAAAAACTCCAATACAATTTATGCTAAAAATATAGCTTGCCCCAAAAGCCACAACTTTCCTATAAGAATGAAAATCTTTTAAGCTCTTCTTTTTTCATTATAAAGATTGGATACTCAACTATACAGAGTCTTTCATCATTTTTAGTTTTTGCTGAAGCTCATACTTAGTTAGTAGCTTTAAAATAATTTAAGAACTTTTGATTATTATCTCCTTGTGTTGAAAATTTTCTTGAGAACTAATTGATAATTTTGATGCAACTTTCATTCTTCTAAAAATTTTGTCCATCATCTATTTAGCCAAGAAGAGTTTAAAACGCTAACTTATTTTGCTTAAATTTCTGACAATTGAAATAGATTCTCTACATTTTTTGTATATTAAAAACTAATTTAAAGGTTATTATTTTTCTTCATAAATAATTTAATAGTAATCAATTAATGAAAGAAATAAACTTGGGCTTTCGAAAGTTACTAGCCCGACTTAATGAATAAATGGAGACAGACTAAGATAGAGCAGCTGCCAGAGTTTTATAATTAAGTGAGAATGAGTTGTTGTATCCTTAGTTTCATTTTTTTACCATTTCAGATATCTTGAGTAATACCTTTGCTTAGTTCGTAGCTAAATATGCTTTGTTTAAAAAGCTTGTGAAAATAATTTTTTAGAACTCTTTAATTTGAATTTAATCTTTACTCTACAATTTAACGGAAATCTTATTTAGTAGACAGAAATCTGATTGATTATTAAAGTATTGAATAAATCTAAATGTTTCAAAGTTTTTTGGCATGAATCAAAAGAGAATCTAAAAACTCTCTATCATTCCATTCCCCGAATCTCTCGGTCGCAACATTTAATTACCAATTATATGATGGATAATTATTTTTAAATTGCAAAATCCAACCTAGTAGGTAAATAAGGCAAAAAAATTTTTCTCTTGTAGCCTATGAAAGGATTTATGATTCCAGTTGACTTTTTTAATTGATAAGGGCTTAGCTCTATTACTTTAGAATCCAATAGAAGACCTCGGTATTGCTCTATTTTCAACTTCATTCAATTATAATTTAATAATGAGATAGCAACTTATTCTCTCCAGGGATATAAGAGATAGACTGAACAGTTTTAAACCATAACTTTAATTAATATAATAGAACTTATATAAAAAATAAATTTCCCTAAAAAAAATTAAATATAGACTAGAAAGACAATTTCATTTGTGTAGTTCATATTTAGAGTTAAATATCTAAGATAATTTTGATTGTAGACATTTTTTGAATGAGCCTTATTTCCATCCGATAAAATTTTAAGTTCTGCGACATTTTTGAAAGATAAATTTATTTTTACACTTTTCTAATGATAAAAAGGATTCATTCATAATAAAATTGCATTCACTTTCATTTTGTTTTGCGACTGGCTTACAGAATAAAAAGAGTTCGATTTTAATTTTGAATGAAATCAATTTGTTTCTTTCACTTTTCTTATTAATTACAACGATATTAATTAAAACATAAAATTATATTTTAGCCAGTGCAAAGTATAGATGCAACCATTGAAAATTCATAAATAAAGTTAGTAAAGCTGCTCCAATAAATCCAAGAAGAGAGTCTCCAATATAAGTGTCAAATAAGTTAGTTCCAATAATATGCCATATACACAGAAAACATCCTTCACCAACAAAAAGCTTTTTATATAAAGTAAACTTCTTTAAATATTCTACTCTCATTTTGAAGAGAGGATATTCGCTAACGCCGGAGTCTTTCAGAATTTTTAATTTTTCAAAAAGTTCATCTTCTGTTAGGAGCTATTATAGCTGAGAATTTAATAAAAAGAGAATTAAATTAACTATTAAATTTAAATGGAATAAATCATGGCAGTAGAAGTGTGGCCAATTTGAATAATTATTAGACCATTCGATTCAGCATAAAATTCTAAGAACTTTTTATCCTTGTAACTTTTGTGTGGGAACACTAAGTCAAGAGTTATAAGAAACACAAGTTTTAATGAAAATAATGAAGAGGAATAAGTAGAAGAATGCGTGAGTCATATCTCGCTGCTAAGAGGTGCTGTATAGTTGATGATTAAAGAAGAAACTCATATTAATTTTCAATAAGCTATCGAATAAGCTACAGATAAGGGGTGAATCTGCGATTTCAACTGTCACCATTTTGCAACTCTCCATTTATTATTTTAACCAATCATTGATTTTAATTAAAATTCCTTCAATATAAATTAATTATATGCAGCTATTGGTTATCTCTTTAAGTGGAAAATTTTCTCATGAACTGATTGAAAATGTATTTAAGCATTAAATATTTAATTACTGAATTAAGAAGTTAAATCGTAGAGTATATATAACAGAGCAATATGAGTAACATGCGCTAAGTCTGTGCCGTCTTAGTTCAAGTGATGATGCTCTGATTCATGAGGAGCGAACCAAATTATCCAGACAACCCCGATTGGTTATCTATCTAAGCTTTCCAAATCAACTTATCTCATCTATTTATCTAAAAAGCCTACTAACAATACATTTGTGATGTTAGCTCGAGGAAGAATTTATTTTAAAGGAATTATATTCGAGAGGATCGATCAACTGTGATACGTGAAATCATCAAGTAATTTATAGCATAAAATTTCTCAAGATCTAGCCTCAAATAATGTCTCCACAAATGAAGATTCAAAGCATACCATCATTAAATTTCCACATATAATATACTAATAATTTAAACCCTTAAAATTTGCACCTATCGGGGCTGGCTGATCCTTGCTCAAGGAATCATTTATCTTAGTCTGATGGATTAAAAAAGGGGAGAGATTTTTTTATCATATAGAGTAAAGGCTCACCATAGCTCATGAATCCCTTAAATCAAGCTCTGTATCTCATTTACATAGAATAAATTTTAAAACTTTAGATATTTGGGGGTCCCCGCTCTCTATAAATTAATATATGGCTTGCATGTATTAATTACTGATTCCAATTCAACTTTATTGTGTGATGGATTTTAAATTTAACTTTCTAAATTAATTCTTGATTGAAAATGAAACTGCGATTCTCAATTATCTAAATCTTTAGCTCTATTTTCCTAGACTCAGGATAGTTGAAATGACTAGAGACTTATCTTGTAAACATTTGTGAATATTATATTGGTTTGTCAGCATTTTTCAATTATAATAAATCAATGCTCTCAATTTGCTCAAATTAGATTAACATTTACTGCAAAATTATGAGATTATTAATTAAATTTAGAGGAATTATTCATAAAATTAATCCTAATCTCTTAATGAAAGCAAGAAACCTGGGCAGACTAGAGTTGCTCGCCTGGCTTAATGAATAAGTGGAGACTGACTATCCAAAGATAGAGCAGCTCAGCGATGGAGTAGCCTATCTGCAAGTTCTAGATGCGATTCACCCTGGCTCTATCCCCTTGATAAGGGTAAATCTGAATTGCAAGAACAAAGACGACAATGCCCGCAATCTTAAAATCCTTGACGACTGCGTCAATAAACTCAAACTGCACAAGCAGATCTCTGTGCCTAACCTAGCGAATAGCAAGTTCCAATACAATATGGAATTCCTGCAGTGGCTCTATGACTATGCCATGAAAACACAGCCAAACTTCTCCTCAACTTATAATGGCTACGAGAGAAGAGTAGAAGCTTATAAGAAGGCACATAACTTTTAAGGAGGGAACTTTTAGATAAGCATGGCACCGCATCTCATCCCAAATAAGAGCTCTTACAGAAAGTATCAGCAGTAGGATATGTTTCCGATGGAGTGGAAGATGAAGATGGATATGCTTACGAGTAGGAATAAGATGAAGCTCAAAGATAGTAGCAACATCCCTTACTCAGAAATATCAATCAGAAGTAAATTAAATGCAAACTTTAATGCTTACATGTTTTATGTTCTAGTAGTAACAATAACAAGCTGAGGAGATGAAGAGATAACTCGCTATGCCTGCTCAAAGCTATTAAGCACAACAGCCACAGCCATAGCTATTTATGCAGAATTAGAATCTGCCCACACAGACTTTGAACACGCAGGATCTTTATCAAACTAGTAACTTTCAAACTAACACACAAAACCTAAGTGAATCTCAACTGCCTCAGTCTCCCTCAGCTATCGCAGAAATAAATGAGCAGCGAAAGCTTCAACTTTAAGACCTAGTTTAATCTCTAGAGAGCGAACTCACCTAACAATTGTTTAACCACAAGCTGTTCATCGAGGATAGCTTATTTAAACTACTTAAATTTAATTTATATACCAAAGGATATCTAGCAAATAGAGGAGGAGAGAAATTTCTACTATTCCAAGCTGCGACAAGTAGAAGAATTATGTAAAAAGAGGAAGAAAGATGGGCCTGTTAAGAATGAAATAATGAGTATACTTTCAGCAGTGCCCGAAGACTTTATTGAAGGAAACTGATTCTCTATAGATTAATTTTAATTTTCCGATAAACTTCCAATTTAGAAATAGACGAAATTAATATGAATAGTCTAAAATATGCTTTATCACTACTTCTCTTCAGTTTGAGTTTCCTCTTTCTTAATTCTTTGAACTGGAGTTCTTACTTTCTGCTTGAAGATGATGGCGTCTAAGAATTCTCTATCGTGCCAAAAGCCAACGCTCTCCACTCCTAGTTTAACATTAGTGTCCTTGATGCTTTTATATCCAATGAATGGGTTGTTGATGTTTTTTTCCTTTATCAACTCTTTTGGCTCCACTTTGTACTCCTTTATTCCAAGAAACTTAGAACCAAACTACTTAATCAGCAATTTAATATCTATGAAATAAATGAAATAAGTCTAAGTATATGTTTGTAATTATAATTTGTCTTCGTTGGGCAAGTAGTCAATAGCCTGAACTAATCTTCTCAAAGACTGGTAAATGATGATGGAATTGAATAGGAAGAAGAAGTCTGTCATATACAAGAACATAGTCACTCGCGCCTGCTTGGGATTTCCATCTAGGAAGCCTGTTTCTGTAATCAGGGGCATCGCAATCATCACAGGGATGTTTACAAAGAATAGAAGGCGTTTGGAGTTTTAAACCTTCTTCAATTTCTCAGCAGCCATCTCAAAAATCTTATAACTCTCTACTCCACTAGCTTTAATTTCCTCTATCTTTGCCTTCACGTCTATCTATAAGATAATAATTTAGAGTTTACGATCAGAAATTTATCTATCTAATTTAATTTACGAGTTTAATGTTGAAGTGAATTATTTCTCCTTACTTCTTTTGGTTGAGTGTTGTTCTCACTGCTGCTGTTTAAAGTTTCAGATTTATTGCTCTCTTAGTTAGTAGTAAATTATCTGCTCATAGTGAAATAAGGAGATGCTTGAAGGATCTAGGATTAAGTAGATCTAACGAAGCAACTTGAAGAAGATAGCTTAAATAAAGAAACAGCTTTCATTTTTATAATAATTATACAAGCCGTCAATATTTCAACTCATGCATCAGATAAAGTATTTTGAAATAAAATGAATTAATTGCTCTCTGATATCAAATAAGATTTATCTTCAAGATAAATTGACTTCAGCAAAATTAAAAGCCTTTGGTTGCGATACTTTGAGATAGCCTCCATTATAGCTAGTTTTATTTGCTAGATTATTTAGTGGGAGAATCTTTTTAGCTTCATGATAGTGATTTAAAAAATTAAGCAGAGAAAGATAATCTCAAACTAACTGATTTGTATTCTTTCTGATCATTTCTTATTAAGTTTTTGAGTTAGAGATTTATCTTATTCATATCAGTAGGTCTCATTTGAGAGTGGCTCGTCAACCTGCCCTTACTATGGATCTGAGTTTTCTGATGTGAGGGCAATCTCCTCGCCAGAGATGCTTGATAATTTTTGCCTGGGAGGTCTAGAGAACTGTGATAAATGCTTTGTCTGCATCTTCTTGAATGTCTCCTGTCTGTCTATATTCTCTACTCCTACACTTTAGAAAATTAAAAAAGGATGAACCATTAAAAAACATGTTTGTAAATATTAGTATAAAAACTTGGAGCAAAACTGAGTTTAGAAGTGGAAGGAGCGAAAGAAGAAAGGAGTTTTCTCTCTTGAGATTAGCTCTAGGAGCTCTTGGAGGGGGAATAACTCCGATCTCCACCCATCCTCTTGAAGAGGCTCTAGTGCCGAATGTCAATAACCTCTCTCTGATCACCTTACTTTATTGAAGGGTAAAGCGCCACATAGCTGTGCACAAACTACCTTCCCTTGGAGCATACTAGATCCTCAATCTGATATTTAGGAGGAGGCCTATGTGGAATACTTACAAAAATAATAGATAAATTTTAACTTAGCATTGAAGCATGTTTTTATCTAAATGAGGAATCATCATTTTTTCCTTTTAATGAATCGGATCCCCTCTACATACTTCGATTTAATTATAAAAGTGAATGATGCTATCATTTATAAGTTTGATTCATAGACAAGTTCATAAAAGTGAAATGATTGTGAGCTCTGGCAGCCAAAGGACTAGGGTTGTGTGATTTTGCAAAAGATCTATGGAAGGAATCATTTGCTTAAGATTTGCCTTGCTTTCCAAGGTCAAAGACTTAGGGTTTCTTCGCCATGTAAGTAATCTGCAACTAGTTGTTCTTAGTGATTGGTTGCAATTAGGAAACTAAGCTTTGCAGATTCTTAGAGTTACTCTCTTAAACGGGACTGTGAACGAGTGAGGGAATAATTTTAGAAGCTTTGAAATCTTCAATGTCTTCTGTGATTCTTTAGTGCTCTAAGTCCCCTTTATGCAGGAAAGGGGTGGGTGACTAAGAAGAAGAATGGAAGGAGCCAAAGTATTCATTAGCTTTCGATTGGAAGAATTATCTCTTCTTATTGAAATTACTTTTAGTCAAAACAGATTCCCTCTCTTATGTCTGAGTTTAGTTGAATATGTTGGAGTTATTTGATTTGTGAAAATTTGAGTGATTATAGAGAGTATGGTCGCCCTAAAAAGAAAAATTAGAGACTGTCTGGGGAAACCTCGAAGCCTATCTAGAGTTAGTCTAGCTATTCATGGCGGTCCTTTTCTCAAAGAAGCTTGTATTGTTCATAGTCTTTCTTTCATCCTTGGAGCTAGAAGGAGCAATCTATTCTAATGAACCATTTAAAATTATTGAGCTTAGTTAAATTCTTCCTTTCTAAGAAGAGCTTCTGGTTTGCTGTCAGATTAGTGACGATTAGTTGTGATCTCGGAAAAGTTGGATATATTCTCATTATCATTCTATATAGGAAGCTAAAATGAAAGCAGAGAGGGAGTATCGATATTATCCGGTGTTCCTTTTTAATTTTCTCTTAACTATCTTCTTTGGCCAGCTATTCTTCTTAGCTCCTAGATAACTTTAAATTTAATCCTTCATCCCACATCAATTTAATAACAGACATCTTATTGGACTAATGCTTATTTCTATTCTCTATTTCTACTATCATAGCCTCCTCGTAGTCAAAATCTTCAAGGCCTACAAATAATTCGTGCTCCTAGTTCTTTAGAGTTTAAATAAATCAGCAATAGCAATAAGAAGAATGCTTTTCACAATGAAAGAGTTACTAAGGATGCAAGATCATTGATATGGTTTGCTCTCTCTGCCTTCTCCTATAGTTTGCGCTTGTATTAAAAATGGTCGTAGTGAGCCAAGAACTGATGATGTTTTTGGATGCTCAAGTTTCTTATCTCCTCTGAAAACTTCTGGGCGTTGGTTTTCTCAGGCGAGGGCTGGAGACTCTTATCCAGGTAGGGATACTGGAGAAGAGCATTTACTCTGGCAGAGGGCGGTTAGGAGTTCGTATTTTATTTCTCTAGGGACATATTTCTTTAATTAAGGCACAAACTAAATCGAGGGTTGTAAGCACCACAACCACCACTTACTCTAGTAGAGCTACTCTTCTTCGAATTAATAGACTATTATGATCCAAGGAATTCAAAATGAAAGGTGATAATATTTTCCATGTTATTCAACAAATTTAGTAAAAAATGTCATGGCGGAAATAGATGCGAGATTCGTTCAAAAATTTATAATCTTTCTTCTTCTTAAATGATAAATTCTAAGTAGACAAGCATTCAATCACTCACTTAAATTTCCAAGCGCTGATCATCATTTCTGCAAAGTAGTCATCAGAATCGATTGATGCACTCACATCTGAGTAGTAGTCACAGAACTCATCGAATGTGACGATTCCATCTTTCTGTTGAGTGTCCCACATGCTCATGAAGTCTAGGAAAACTTGCTCAGGGGATTTCTTGCCCTGAAGCACATCAGGATGCTTGGAGGCGTCGTAGATTTTAGCAATATCATCTAACTTCACAAGTCCATCCTTATTCACGTCCAACTTATCATAGGCCATGCGAATGTATCTCTTTCTAACTGCATTTAAGTCTCCCTAAAACATCATTGATTAGCTTGCGAAGTCTTTCTTACCTTTATAGCTCTCAGGAACTCATTGAAATCAACTTGCCCATTTCTATCTCTATCGAAATGATCGAGGACTTGCTAAGCTTCCTCCTTTGAAATAGTCACACCATAGTCTTTTAAGCCCCACCTGAAATCATCTACATCCAAAGTCTTGCTTCCATTTTCATCCATAGCCTTGAAGATTCTTGCAATGCCTCTTATTCCATTTGCACTTCTCTCCACAATCTTCATCTTGATTTCTTTGATCAAATCATCGATAGTAAATTTGTTCAGTTCGTCAATTGGCACTGCATTTTAGAAAAGCTAACAACAAAATAATAAATGCATATGCTGGAGATGGTGCTGTCACAAAGTAAAAGACGTTTTAGTCTTCTTGGAATTTGCTGGGAATATCTCCAGTTATCTTTCCCTCTTTTTCTAGAGCTAGATTTTAAGATCTATTCTTTGTTGCGAAACTTTTCACGCACACTTCGTACTCATTTCCAAAGTCATTCTTAATTTTGTTCAAATCAGCTGCCAAGTAATGAGAAGTAGCGCAGTGTCTAATCAGAAAAGGTGCGTTTGCCTCTACTGGCTCTGCCTTGCTTCTCAAATCTAAAGTTAGGGTCCAAGTAGTCAATGATCCAAGTTCCATTGTAAGTATCAGCGACAGCTAAACTAGCCTCTTAGTTTCTTGTGACAGGTGAGTAGATATTGGGTCCCAAAGGCTGACTAGAAAGAGTGAGAGGCTTCCTGAAAAGATATGGGTTAGTCTCGATCTTAATCTTCTAGCCGTATCTCACGATCTCATCACTTCCAAAGATGTCAACCTTCTCTGCCTTTCTAATGGTGAAGATAGAGCGAGTGACTGGGCCAGGATGCTGAGCAGTGGTTGTAATCTGATAGCACTCCTCCTGACTGATAGTTCTAGGGGCCCAAATCTGCGACCATGTAGCCCTGAGTTTTCTTGTTGGTGATGAGAACTGAGAAGCCAGATCTCAAGTAACCGTCAGAGGAGTAAGACCAGGGAACCTTCTTGATTTGCTGCTGAGTAGTTGAGAGAGTCTTGTGGAAGTTCAACTGTGAGCCATTCTTCTTCTAGTCATAATCAATTCGCCTAAACAAGTATCAGAACATTCACTAAGGGTTACTTGATTTCCTCGAGCTCCATGTCTTCCTTGCCAGTTACCGATTCTTGTCTTGTGAGAGTACTTTGGCCCTCCCAAGATCTGTTGAGTAGTGAACATCATTTTTGAAATTTCTTAATTCTATAAAATTATAAATAAAATTGTGCTCTCCAACTGAATAATTCTCAATAATTTAATAAGCCTAGAAAATGATGGCAAGCACAAGCAAGATCCTCACTCTTGGCGTAATAATCGTCTTCCAAGCTTCTATGGTCCTTTCTGCAACTGATAATTGTGTGAATGACTTCTTAAATGCTGCTAATCTCTAAGACCTATCCTCTTCACCTTCTAAAGTTTTGCAGTCTTTGACCCTTGACGTTTGCTATCCATAGCTGACAAACATTGAAAGTAAGATAGATTGGCTCCTTAAAGCTTATTAGATGCTATTAAGCCCACAATTTGCGCTTATACTAGTCTCTACACAATGATGAACCTAGCCAGAGTTGTATAGTCTAATTAAATTGCTCAGAAAGCATCCTAAATTTCCTAAAAATTGGCTTAGCAAGGCTAAAATGCAAACCTTTAAAGTACTTCAGACAATTAAACAGCAGAGAGCACCCCAGCATAAATGGAGTTGTAATAAGAAGCTTAAAAGTAGATTCTCTAAACATACGCATCGGACTATTGTGCAAATATAGAGGCAACTGCTCAAAATAAGTTGCAAATTGTTTCTAGACTCAGCATTATTGACCCTGGGGAAGAATAATTTACAGATGCGTGCTTAGATAGCCTCCAAAAAACTGAGAATAAATGGTTTGACCCCATCATACCCTCAGATATAATCACTTATGGGGATATGTGTCAAGGCTTTAGAGACCTATTTGCTTATAATCTTTAATTTAAAATAAGGCAAATTAAATATTTTTAACTGATAGAAAGAGGATAGAATATAACAAGGAATTATAATTAAAATTGCAAACCTATTTTAGGGCAACTTAAAATTAAATTATATCAAGTTCAGTATTTATTTGCTTTATTGATAGTTCAGATACAGTATTGAAGAAGTTAATTTTTTAAAATTAAATTACACTACAATCTAATAGGCCCAGGAGTATTTGAGGCAAAATAATTTATCTCTTTATTTATTTTTTACTTTATTTTCGATTATCAGCTGAAATTTATGTATAATACTCACGACTTAGGAACTTACACCTATGTTCTCATCTATCACATGTATTTGAATTCAATGGAGGAGAAAATTTTTGAAAAATGTGTAGACTCTAAGTTGTAAGATGATCCACTCAAATATTGCACAAGAAGCATCGTCCAAAATCTGAACTTAACTCTCTGGAATTCAAAGACCAAAGATAAGACATGCTAGGATGGAGGTGAAAAGATGCAAGCCAGATGCAATAGCACATCATCTCAAAGTGATGGAGGCCTGAATAGTAAATTAATTTCTAATTCTAAAATTAGCTTAATATTTAAATTGGTGGAGAATGAATGCTATCCTTGTGCATTTACAATTTCATTCATCTTCTCAAAGTATGAAAAATTCTTAGCAACAACCATAGAGGGAGTATTTACTGCGCTTAGTCAAAGAACTACAGATGCCTTAAAAGCTTCTAGATAATCTAATGTAGGGGACGCCAGTGAATAGAAAGCAGCAAGATCAATTGCTCTTTAACTCCCAGAATGATTATAAACGCGAATTTGATTATTTAAACTCTAATAGTAGAGATAAACTCTTGAGTGGAAGATTTCAGCCGAAAACCTGCAATTTGATATTGATTAATTATAAACTAATACTTTTTCTGCGCGATATCAATGTAAGTTATCCGTAATTGCCACCCCTCTCTCTTTCTCTTATTTCTTGAGCTCCTACTACTAATACTCCAAGATACCTTAATCTTACTTAACTGATTCATTCTAGGAACGTCAAAAATCCAGTCCCTACTACCCCAATTCCAATCAAGAAAGAAGATCTCTACAAGCTCAAGCAGCTCATCGAGTCAATCGAGGCAGACCCAAATGCAGAGCCTTTCTTAGAGCCTGTCAAGTGGAGAGGTAAGTTAGTTTGAGAAATTTTGATCGAGATGTTTGGTATTATTTCAAAAGCGTGATTTATCAAATATGGAGATCGAAAATGAAGTAAAGCCAGGAAACTTTTTCAGATTCTTAATTAAACTCTTCGCCTCTTCCATTTGCAAATTACCTAACCTCTGATATATAGAGCTTGGTTTGATCGACTACCCTCAAATCATCAAGAGAGCCATGGATTTCTTGACTGTGAAGGTAAGTGAAAATGAAATGATTAAACTAAATATGGCACCGCTTAAAATTTGGTCTTCATTTTAAATCAACGATCTGAAATGAAAGCTTTCCATCAGAACTTCCTAACTAACCTCTTATTTAGACCAACATCGACAATGGAAACTTGAAGACCTATGATGAGGTTTTTGCAGAGATCCAACTAATTTGGGACAACTGCAAGACCTACAATATGGCGGGTTCTGACATTTACAAACTTGCTGAGTACATGGAGAAGCTCACAAAACGCCAAGTTTAGAAGTTCAAGTCTCAAATGGGTCTCAACATTCCAAACGCTCCCTCATCTATCATGAGTAAGTAGCATTTTGCAAGAGGCCTTGTCAGTTTTAATGGGTTTATGGACCTTAAGTGTCTATTTGAATCTACTTAAGATATCATCGATCTTACTAGAATTGTGAATTGCTTAACATACTTATAGAGAAGCAACCAGTCAAAGATAATAAGAAAAATGTGAGGATTACTGATGCAGATCAAGAAGGAGAGGAAGATGAAAACGACAATGTGTAAGTTTGCAGCCAAGTCAATAACCTTTCTATAGCGTAACTGTTGAGATGAAGATGGACTTTGTGGAGAAGGTAAAGCGCCTAGACAACTAAGGTCTTACCAAGATGGTGAGTCACATTCAAACTCTGATGCCATCCTCGCTGAGTGATTTGGAGGATGAAAGACTTCAGATCAAAATCGATGACTTTGACAGAGACACATTTGTCAAGATCAACACCTTCATTGATGAGATACTGTTTAATGCTGTCCCCTCCAAGAGACAAAGAACTAACTGATATGTCTGAAGTTAACTTATTGTTCATAAATACTATGATATAAATGTATAAATCAGTTCTTAACTTTTCAACCAATAAACTATCTATCTCTAAATATCACAAATATTCACAACTTTATGACGTTTTCACTTTACATCGTCGAAAGAGAACTTCTATTGCTCCAAGAATTGCACAACGTTTGTGAGTGACTCGATTCTCTCCTCTGTTAACTCGAACTTCTTGGAGCCAGATGCAAGATTAACCTCTTCAGAGATGGCATGAGTGGATGGGAAGACGTAGTTTCCATCAACAGACATACCTCTCTTTCTGAGATAGTCAGCAAACTGGATTGGATCGCTGAGTTCGGCTTCTAGTCCGAGTAACCCTCTCAGCTGACTGATTTCAACGCTGACATAAGTCTTTCTGACCATGCTGATGATGTGAATCTCTCTCAGTGAGACGATGAGTACTTGGAGCAACTTTAGCAAGTTGCCAGCTGCATTTTGCTCAGAATCTTGCTCGAGGGCTCTCTTCAGAGTATGAATTTGTGCAAAGGCATTTGATGGTGCTTATTAAAAAGAGAGCAGCCTATTTGCCAAATGTCATATTAAGTATAAGATGATATGATGATATGATCATAGAGAATAGTGGATGAGGCATTTCCTGAAGGAGTTTAACCTGAGGAAGCCTAGGAAGCAGTTTAATCTTTTGCCTTGAGAGCTGAAGGAATTCTTCTCCAGAGGTACTTCGCATTTGAAGTGTCTAGAGTTATAATAAGAGCGAGCAAGAAATCTTGATAATCTGCTGAAGTGAAAGTGCCTGGGTATGAAATTTCCTTCTCGTTGAATTGCTCCACAAGACTGCCTGCCAAAGTGAGTAGCCTTTCTGCGTTTAGAGGCAGTTCTGAAGCTATGGTATGCAGGTTTTATATCGTAAACTTCTCTTAAAGAAATTAGTAAGTTTTGATGAATAAATTTAGAGAAAGTATGTGATTTATCTTGAATCCTGTTTGATGAGACTACTTCCATGATTTCGATAAAAATATTTATTTATATTATCATCAGTTTTTAATTTGGGAAAGATTGCTTATTGATATTCATTTTATAATGATTTATAATTTTATACTAAAATTTATGTCTATTTTAATAAAGAGAATCAAGACATATTCTATTCTTACCAGTATAAATTACGAATAAAAATATCTAATTTAACTAAAACAAAAATGAATTTTAGATATTCCATACTTATCTGTGTTTAGATTAAATTCCTGGTGATATTTAAACTCCTAATTTCCACAGCTTTGATTTTAAACAAGCAGCTGTCTTATTAAATTAAGCTTTATATACAATTTAAGAATGGCTGAACAACAACAAGATGAAGATACCGTTTTCCTCAACAACAACGAAGTTTCAACAATTAATGTGGACATAATGAACTCACAAATTCTGGAGTATATTTAAGAGGAAGATGAACACCAACGAGAGTCCGCACTAGAAAATGAATCTGTCCTTAGAAATTCAGTCTCCTACTCTACAACTGAGAAGTCTAGAAAAGTGGAGCACAAAATTCCAGAGCCAAATATAGAGATGAGATCCAGCCTGTAATAATTCCCTATCAGCGTTTAGCAATCTGGTTAAGACTATAGATTTATCAACACTTTGAAAAAGTGTAAATATCTTAATGAGTAGCTTTTAAAAACACCATGCAAACTTTTGAAGAGCCTCTGCCTCCGGACAGTTCTCGCAGAGGCTCCCTTGCGAACATGTCTTTTATTCCTTCTCCGACTGAGATTTTCAAGCTTGACTAATCACCAACAAAAAATTAGGGAGTATCTCTGATGACTGGAAGCCTTAATCTCACCAAAAAGGAAACTATCTAGTCAAAGACAACTTAAGTCACCCCAAGGAATAGAAATGAGCTTGATAGAGAAAATATTATGCTCTCCATGCTTAGATCCTCACAAAAGCGCTAACTCCCCTCCATCCTAAATTTCCAAATGAAGGAGCTCACAAGAAGAATCATTAAGGAGCTGGGGATGCTGTCTCCAAAAGTATGCTTGATTATTCAACTAGCTAAGGCTTTGGTGTAATTAAAGTGTCAAAGGTTAAAATAGAAACGAAAGTCAAATGAGTAGGAGGTAGCAATTTAATCTGTGGCTGCAGTAGTCTTAGAAGGAGAATTAATTGAGGATGACTCAAAGAATGAAAAACTACTAGAGAAACAAAGAGAAAGTGGCAAAGTCCCAAATGAATTCACCCTCAAATTAGAGATATAACGAGGAAGTTACATTTGAGAGAGATATTGATAGAGCTAACTCATTTTTAATTTTTAATACTCGTCGGTTTTAATGTTACCTAATCTTTCCGAACTCTTTTAAACCAAACAGAGCACAATCGATCACTATATCTTAAGATACAGCAAATTTCAAATCTTCAAAGGACAAGTCATACAATGATGCTATGAACCGCACAGTGACTTCAACTTATAGGGCACTTAGCTAAAATTTCCCATTCACACTTTCTCAAAATGGCGAGCTGAATCCCTATGTAATTAAGAAAGCAGGACCAAATGTACACACCTTCAAGTTCATGCATGAACCTGCAAACTTCTAAATCAGAACAGACGATTTTCTAAGAAAATTGGATGAGGTAGTTACTCTATAGTAGGACTAGAGGAATAAAACACAAGCTGAGATAAATTCTTTCTCGCATATTATGCACTAGAGGCGGAGACTAGAGGAATCAAGACTCTTAAAGAGTACAATGCTGGGGGAGAGATTCTTTGATAGAAGAAATATGCGCAGATTAGAGGCTGAGAGCTTGCTCTAATCAAAGAATGAGAGTACTCTCGAGGATACTTAAAAAGTGAATATATTGAACTATTCAGATCTAGACTTTAAAAAGTTTAATAGCTCTAAGGATGAATAAAGGACTGTGCAATAAGAATAGATGAATAGGACGGTCTCAGACTATGGTTCTATGCTAGGATAAAGTGGGAAAGTAGATTACAGAGTTCAAGATTTCAATAAAATAAAACTTCAAATTGGACTATAATTAAGAGAATAGGTATTAGTTTAAAGTATAATTATAGTTAAGATGAAGGAGGTAGATATAGAGAACGAGGTAAAAACTGAGCTGCTTAAGACAATTAGGGCAAAGTAGTAACTGTTAAAAAATAATCAAGTCAGCTTTAGATATAATAGCGATCTCTCCACAATTGGTCCTGAATCTGTTAGCCTATTTCAGAAATTTAAATGTGATTGTATAATTTTAATGTCTATTTGATAGCATTGAGCGCCCTCATGAATCACAAAGGGAGAACTAATTTTAAAATTACAGCAGAAAAATGTACCAATCTTCTTAAAGAAAGGGCTTGGAATAGTACCGGCCCTATCTTTTAGGGCAGAAAAAGATCAATACTAAATTTCTTAATAAAATATGAGCCTATATTAAAACTGAAATTAACTTTGAAGTCTACAATTTATCTATTCGGCTGCTTGTTGCTATATATCTCTGATCATCATTGTTAATCATTCCTTGGAGAATAGAGTTAAAGACGTCTATCAGAGCCATTTTAATTCCATTTAAGGAATCAACAGAAGAAAATGCTTCCCTATGTGTAGTCTTTAAATTTATTGTAAATAAATTTTTTGAATCCTACTTCAAGATAACATAGATTTTCTATTTATAAATTGAGTCATTCTGCAGCAGTCAACAAAACATTGTCTGTATCTTGTAGATATTAGACGAAGTTGTTTCCGATAGCGAGAGCAAGATCTCCGATAGCTGTGATCGCATGGATTTTAGTTTCGATAGCATAATGAGATGAGTTGAGAACTTAGAGTAGCACTTGCATGTACTCATTCGAGTAGGGTAGCATATCGAGGTCCAAGCTTTCGGCCAAATCGCTTATCAGTCCAATAGCTGTGTTGCATAACAATACGTCCTCATGCATTTATTAATTTCATACACACTGACTTTACCTAATTACGATTCTAAGATGCAGAGCTGCTCCTTGGAGAACAAGATTGTGAATCTGCGGGTAGAACTGGAGGATGACTTACTTTGAACTACCTTCAATCACGCAATGCATGAGGAAGAAGCCACTCAGATGCAGTTTGCCTAATCTCTTAAAGATTATGTCGCTAGTTTAAAGCACGCTCTAGAAGTGTTCAGTATTTTCTTCCTTTTTGTTAAGTGTTATGTAAATGAACTGAAAAGCACTGGACACTTTTAAAAATATTCATTTCCCTTTTGCGAATAATAATTGACAAAACGTTCAAGAATAAACTATATAGCTGAGATTTTAATAAAAAAGAGAATTAAATTAAATATTAAATTAAAATGGAATAAATGAGTGGCAGTGGAAGTGGCAATTTGAATATTATTAGACCATTCGATTCAGCATTAAATTCTAAGAACTTTTTATCCTTGTAACTTTGGTGTGGGAACACTCAGTCAAGAGTTATAAGCGATACAAGTTTAAATGAAGATGATGATGATGAAGATGAGGTAGAAGAATGCGTGAATCATATCTCACTGCTGAGAGGTGCTAGGAAGATGATTAAAGAAGAGACACATATTAATTTTTAATGAGCTATCGAATAAGCTACATATCAAGGGGTGAATCTTCAATTTCAAATGACACGAAGTTTCAACTTTCCATTTATTATTTTAATCAATCATCGATTTTAATTAAAATTCCTACTATAATAGGCTAGATAAGAGAAGATATTTTAAAGAGGACGTCCGGGTCTTGAGTAAATTCTTGTAGTGAGGTAAATCCTCTGATCTCTTCAAGAGTGTTCCCCAAGAAATGGAATAGGATCTCAGAGTTGCCAGTTAGATCACAGTGAGTTATTATAGACAAATTTTACTGAAATTCCATCAAATAATTTTGAGCATATTTTAAAACAAACTACGGGGAAATCAACAATTAATTATAGTGGATCAGAATAATTTTTCTTGGAGTTTAATGATATTTTATAGTAAGAAGCTATAAATTGGAATACACAAATTATTAGTTTATCTCCTCTACATCATCTACTATTGATTTGAATTCTGGCAGGTTATTAAGTTGAGGATTAGTCAGCATTTGATAATAGATGGGCAAGAACTCCTAGAATACCTGGTTTAAGTTCTAATTATTTACATTCACAACCATAATTTAAAATCGAAAAACCTTTGAGTTCTGGTTGGTATCCTTTTCATGAGCTTTTTCAAAAAGCCTTTTGAGCGCTTTGACTAGGGACTTCTGAATGGCTGGGAAGTCTTGATTCAAATGAGGCTTAATCTTTTCAAAGAACATGCTCAGGTTTTGAGAAGAACAGCAAATCATTATAATCAAAAGTTGCATGTTGCAACATTATATGCCTTATATTTAAAATCACTTATGAAGCTTGCTATGCCAGCTTCTAATAAAGGACAGCTGCAGCTTGGCGAACCCTGGCGGAGGGGTCGTCTAAAGTAGAGAGATAGATCAGATAGTTCTAAGAAACGTAGGAAAGGAAGTCGCTTGAATCTAGTCCCGAAATTGCTCCTGCGAAAGTGAGCACTGACACATATCTGTTGTAGACAAGTGGACTGTTGATCCTTGACTCCACGAATGGCCTTATTTAGGTTATAAGACTATCTTTTATGAGCCAAGACATTCCCTCCAGTGCTAAAAAGGCTGGTATTGTGAGATCATCTTCATGTAGATCATCTAGACCGTCAGTTATTTCCTGATCTACTACCTCCAGTCCATTAATTATGATACCTACAATGTTATTGCTGTAAGTCTCGAGGTAAAATATTCAATTACGTTTTTACAAAATTGTCATTTATCGATGACATTGTTGAACTACATGTTGTTCTAAGAGCACTTTACTTCGATGCTAGCGATGGTGCACCAGATTTCTAGGGCAAGTCTCATAGCTTTGTGGTGCTTCCTACCCATATTAATAGTATTTAAATTTACTGAATAAATGTATTTGGGGCAAACTTTAGATTTAAAGAATCTAAAAAGAAATGAAGAAACTTATCCTGAGCATATTAAACTTGATATGGAGTTATCTATAATACTTCGAATCATTTATCGATTCAATTCTGGAGATAACAAGGCGGTTGGTAAGTTCTCCAATGCTGCTAATGAAATTCTGCATGTGGTAATAGCAGCAGTTCATTATAATGTCGATGGCTTAGAGAACTGAGCATACCACCTCTTCATCATCAATTTCAGCTGCTGAGAATAACTTAGTCATAACATAAGCTCTATGCTGATCAGTTTGGAAAGCAGAAGCTGACTATCCTGAGGCTCTTTGAAAAGCCCTAGTTGCTATCCTTGCATGCTCTATATCTCCTGTTGTGAAATTATCCAATAGAACCCCAAAGATGCTGTTCAGCTCAGCCATTCATATAATTAAATCAGCCTGAATGATTCTCCTTTATTTTAAACCCATGGGGAGGATATTTAATGGTAGGTCCTCACAAATGTATCCGAGAGTCTTTAGTGCACCCAGTCTACTAGTGTTCACATTCTCGCTGGAGCATATATCAACTAGTCTGCTCATGAGACCAGGCCACATATCATAAGGCATCTCTTGCACTGCGATTGAGCTTATACACATAGCAGCAGCATTTGCAAGAACAGGACTTGGGCTCTCTAGCAGAGGGAAGATGTTCACCTTAATGTACTCTCTGAATTCTTAGCTCTGCACTTGCCAGATAGTTCGCGCTACCCCATCCTATAATTAGTTGACTTAATCTTCATAAGTTTTATTTTTAAAGGTATAGGTTTGGAATAATAGTGTTGAATTTATAAAAGGAGGTATACCATTCAAGCTCATAATTTTTAAATTCTTTTGGGAATAATTATTGCGGACTTTATTATGAGATGGAAGATAATGTTTGCGATTCTCTTACCTAGCTTTATATCGAATTTTGAGCAAGAGAGTTTTTCAAAATGATGGAAGCTAAGCCAATGACCTCAGGTGGGTTTGTGGAATCGTAAATCTGGCCAAGCATAGACTGAAGGAATCGTTGCTATAAACAGAGTTGGTTAAGAGAAATGGATCATTTGCTGAAAATGTATTAGAAAGATGTTTTCTTTTAGATTGAGCTTTGAATTACCTCACTCTAGTTCTTCAGTGTTCTGATTGCCTTTTCAGCTTCCTTTCTCTCATTATCATCATTAAAGAAGGGAAAGATAATTTACGATGATGCACTTTGTTATCATCTAAAGAGTTGTTTATCTTTTAATTTTCTATGTACTTGAGGTGAATGAAATAGCGTGGAGCAATCCTTTGATCTCGGGGAAGGGTTCACTCTCCATATTTGTAGATTTATAGTTTGTAAATGAGTTTAAGTCTAAAAAGTTTAAATTATAATCGATTCTCTTTACGTTCCAATCTCCTAAAGATGATCGACAATAAGCTATTATGATCAGAGAAGTAACCATCTCTAGCTACTAATCAACATGGCCACAAACATCATTTTCTACTTAGAGACTCTTACTAATCCAGACCCCTAGGGCCCACTCAACGACTCCTACTCTCTAAGAAAGATTTGTGACTTGTACAGTGACTTACTTGATTTCTACATTTAATTTATCTTGAAAATAAGATAAATCTATTATTTGAAAAATAGTTATTATTAGTAATTGATTTATAAATTAGCAATAAATTAATTAGTAAACATGAATGACGAGCACATTCTGTAAATCTTCTTTACAACTAGTGGAGCTCAAAATTTAGTAAACTAGCTTAACCTGAGTCTCTAGTTTAACCAGGAATATGAGTTTTCAGAAAGTTAAACTCGCTTTAGAGGCTACTTTGACAAAGCAAGTTAAATTATGCAGCAAATTAACAGCCAGAAAATTCTTTAACAGAGATTAATGAAGATGAAGAAGAGTTAAAGAGTTGGAGGAAGAAAATATTTGTGTATATGCATCAATTTTAGAAGTTAAGTGTGAATAATTTATTGGATTTAAAGAATAACATTTACTCTTCAAGATATTATGAAATCATGCTTATGAAAGGGAGTTAGAATTGTTAGAAAAGTCTTGTGGGTGCGGTTAAATTTCCTATTTAAACTCAATCCCCTCCTGTCTGTATATTTTTTTAATTTAATATAAGGCACTAAAATAATATACTCGTTTTTAAAATTGAGAATATGATTTTATTTGACTTTGATACTTAGATTCTCTTTTATGTTTTATATTTTCCAATGCCTGATTTTATTTAAGTTTCCATTCATAATCATTTTAAAATCTATCCATTAAAGATAGAGTTGAATGCAACTTAGCTTGATTGATTAAATAATTATAATTTAGAGATATCGCTAAAATGAAAGAAGATTTGGCTATTCTTAAGGATTTCGATAATGAGACTGCTCTCCAGCTCATTGACTCAGCCTATCAATACTATTAGACAAGAACTCACTCCCCCTCCACAAACTCACATTTAATGTCAGAGCGCCCTTCTCTGCAATTTACGAATTCCTAAGGAAACAACCTGCCAAGCAAATTAATAAAATAGAGGCACTCCAAGTCTCAAAAGAGATCAAGCAAGCCATCAAGGATAAACTTTATCTTATGTACGCCCAGAACTTTAAAATATCTAATATATAAATCCATTTGTTGAGTAATAACTATTAAAAGGTGGGGTTACTCACCAACTATAAGCTGGAGTGCATGAACCCCAAAGCTATTGAAGTGCAGTCGGAGACAGATCTAGTTTAAACGCATCAGTCTTCTCAAATCCTTGGCTTGCCTTCAGGTCTCGACTATGCAAGCTGTCAGTAAATACAAAAAATGTTATGAGTTTCCTTAGAGTGCTTTTATATTCAGTGGAAAATTAATGTAGTGCTTTCTACAAACTATCTTAACAAAGTACTTCGCCCTGAGGTCATGATAGAGATTCAAACAGCACAAAACGAGAAAGTCATGATGACAGTAAGCGTGGAAAAACTTGAAGAGCTGAGGAGACAAGTTGCCTACTTGATCAGGTATACATAACAAATCGAATGCATCAGATTCTTGAATGTATGAGAGACCTAAGTGTTTTTATAAAGCTTAGAGGTTATTTGCAGAGCAAGTCTATATTTTCTCATCATCTAAAAATATTTCTAACTCTCTTCTATCTTCAAAAGATGCGTAACTTATTGATTACATTTTGGGAACTCTTAGATAATAAGGCTTATATCTTATGTTAGAGCTTTTTTAATTCCATATCACTTTTGCTTTGGAGCGTATACTGAGAGATCTGTATATCCCAGAGCACCTTCACCATATAGATAGGAAGTAAGTAACTTCATATCGGCATTTTGGATCTTGTTAGGGACTACGTTGTTTCTAAACTTGTTGACCAAGTCGTCATTTGCAACGTATAACTGACCGAAAGAGATCAGGTCAGCCTATCCCTTCTCTAATGCTTAGTTTAGTAATATATATTGACTTAGTTTGCAGTTTCTTGAGTATACCCATGGTTTGCGATGTATGTGTTGTTGAACTACCTCTTGAATAGCTCGCTGAAGGATTTGTGGCTCTTGCCCTCGTAAAAAGCTTTTCTGAGTGCTGCATCTTTACCTTCGAGACTGAAAGTCTCCATCAACTCCACAAAGGCAACATTCTTTTTGTTGAGTAACTCGAGAGTATGCTTAACTAGAGTCTCTGGGTCAGAGTCCTTTATGCCATTGTAATCGTTAACAGGAGATAGCTTCATTCCAACTCTCTTGGCTCCGAAGACAGAGATCAACTCGTCTAATACCTGAGATGCAAGTCTGAGTCTGTTCTCATAGCTGCCTCCGTACTCGTCTGTTCTCTGGTTAACTCCATCTCTCAAGAATTAGTCGATTAATTCATAATGATCAACAATCGATGATGTAACCATTTGCGCCATGTAACTCAAGTCCATCAAATCCAGCCTTCTTTGCTCTCTCTGCTCCTTGCCTGAATTGCTCAATAATTCTCTTGATATCGTCCTTGGTAGCTTCCTTGGGTTACACATGAGCCTGCTGCTTGTTCCCAGCCCAAACCTTGCCATTAATTGCAACTGCAGAGGAGGAGATGGGGGTCAGGCCTCCGACATGATCCGGATGGACAGCCCTACCACCATGCCATATCTACAGGAAGATAAGTCCTCCCTTCTTATGGACTGCTTCAGTCACTCTCTTCCAGCCGTCTACTTGCTTGTCATTATAAATACCTGTTGAGCCTACACTCTTCCATAAAATATTATTGTCTAGCAATATATTAAAGCCTGGGAAAGCATCACCAGCCAGATCGATAGCAGAACACTCAGTCAAAACGAGTCCAGCATCTTCTGCTCTCTTGGAATAGTACTCAACATGGAGATCAGTGGGGACACCTCTCTCTGCGCCATCTTTCTAGGTTCTCTATCTGGTAAGTGAGGCCATGACAACTCTGTTCTTCAAGTCCAGATCTCCCATTTTGTATGCAGTCAGGATCGGCTGCACTTTTTGCGAGTAGGCAGAAGTGAAAGCTCTTCTTTGAAGGGTGCTCAAGAAAGACATTCATAAATTGCGAGATAAGTTTAACTCGCTTCAAAATAAAAGACATGGAAGGTGATGATGATACGGGTTAGATTTTAATAAAGTAATTTAATGGTTAACATGTCGCAACTCTTAAGAGCAGATTTGACCAACTAATTTATAGAATAACGTCATTACTCAACACAATAACCAATATCATGATCATCATCAGAAGAAGAATAAGAAAAAATAGGTGAAAATGTTCGGTTTAGATTAATTTAAAATCTTATTAAATATTTTACAAATATCATGAGATAAAAATCCTATATGCTATCTTTTGATAAACTTTTGTAAACAAGCAATAGTGTACGATTAAACAATGAGGAAAAGGCAATTGCTTGCTATCATGTCTTAAGATTTTAATATAACGATTTTGATTAATTGCTAGCAACATCATCTCTAGCTGTCTTGCTTCTTCTCTTTGGAGTGCAAGCCTAAAGCGCAGAGTAATTCCTTGAATAGGAGTAAAGCGAGCCAAACCTAACTATCTAGCTAACGAAGACGCATAAAAGTCACAAGAAATAGAGTAGGCTGGGTTAAACTCTGAAAGATGACGTGTTCTATGACATTCTAGGAAATATCAAAAGCTGTAAGACTTTGTTCCTCAGTTTCATTTCACATTATTTTATCGCATATGTAGATCCACAAATCAACATCAACCTTAACTTATGTTTGCAATTAATTGTAGGTATATTCAATAATTTTGACTTAACAACAACTTGGACATCACCTATACAGGATACATGTACTTGGGCTCAGGTCAGATCAAGAATGAGGTTGTTTTCGATACTGGATCAAATTGGCTTACCGTCTCTCAAATCACGTGCGATACCTGTACTAATCCGAAGTATGATTATAACGCGTCCTCTACCGCTATTATGGTTTCAGACACTTCCAAGATTCTAGATGTAACTTTTCTCTTGTTTATCTGATGGAATTAAGAAGTATGGATCAGCCAGACTCGTGGGATAAGTGCTGCAAGATGATGCTTGCCTTGACTTTTATATTTTTTTAGATTTAAGTTTACTATATTGACCCCCTTCTCGTGCATTGTGCAAAGGGCTTTTAATTCTTCGGAATAACTTCTTAGGATGGATTGGACGATTTAGATGGAATTCTCGGGCTAGCTCCGGGTGCATCTACAGATAGTGGGCCCTCTTTTGTTTCAGCCTTGAAGACGGGAGGGATAATCGACTCTAAGATGGTATCGTTCTACATCGGCAGCTTTTCTCACCAATCCAAGGTCATGTTTGGAGGATATGATTCCTCCTATGTGAAAACTGGAGACTCAAGCAAGGGCTACGGTCTACACTGGTACAAGTTGACAGAGACATTCTGGTGGTAGATAGAAATTGAAGACGCTCTTTTTGGAACTACTAGCTTCTTCTAGAAAGACACAGATCAAGCTATCATTGATACAGGCACCTCTCTTATTATTTATGAAATGAAAAAGTAATGGAATAATTTATTGCTGTACCAGATGATGAATTCAAGGTACTGAAGAAGATATGGCTGCAAGCTGAAACTAGTCTATAATGTTCCTCCTAATTGTGCTATACAGTTGGGTCTTGTGCTTCCGTAATTACCAAAATGAAGCCCCTTAAATTCAGATTCGATGACAATAGATTATTATCTATACTTAGAAGTTTAAAGCTTTTTAAATACAAGTACTACTATAACATCCAACCTAGCGAGTACCTAATCAACGGAGCTGATTTCGATATTCCGGGCATTTGTGTATTTGGAGTTTAGGGAGGTCTCGAGGCATCTCAATTCAACTTCTACATTTTTGGAGATGTGTTCCTCCGCTCCTACTACTCAGTCTACGATTTTGAGAACAACAGAGTCGGACTAGCCATTCATCCCTATTCGACTGGCTTCATCGACGTGGCAAAGAACATGTGGGTACTGCCAATAGTGGTGGTTATCATAATCTTGATCGGACTAGGAGGCGGTTTCTACCTCTGGAGAAGAAGAATAAACCAAAGGAGAGAAGAGGAAAAGAGGACAGAACAGTACTACACCGCAGTTGGAAATAACATTGAAGGCTTGTTCTAATATACTATTCTAATTGCTTATTGTATGATCAGAATCCTGCAACAGCCACAGACCCAGGCACCAATTTGTACAACTGGCACACTGGCCCGTAAACTGATCCTTAAAATAATAACAAGAGCTACACCAACCAGAATTGACAGGGAAGAAGACTTACTTCACTTTGAACTTAGGAATAAGGGATTGCATACTTTAGAGAATTCTCTTATTACTTTGAAAATTCTATTCAAATATCGTATGCTCACACTCAGAGTCTTTGGCTTAAAAAAGTGAGATTTTTGGAGCACAAATTAAAGAATTAAATAAAATAAAGTTCAATAACCTAAAATGTAATAGCCTTTGATATATATTTTTATTCTTAAGAATAAATAATTTAAAGCCTTAGAGATTCACTAATGAGAGAAAACAGCAGCAGACATGAATTAAGTTCTTAGCACTAGTACTTCAATCAGTAGACAACTGCGCCCTCAAGCACACTAAACAAGAGGACCATGAATGAAGGCCTCATCTGAGATAATAAAGGCTTCAATTCACTCTCACTATATTACAAATTAAACTTTCATATAGATAAAAACTATCGCTATATTTAAGTGATAGGAACTAAATTAGACATCTGAAGCTCAAAATATATACAGACAGAGTAACTAATCTAAGTAGCCAGGCAGAGGAGAGGGAAGCATGACCTATCAGTTCAACAGTCGAAGTTCAAATCTCTTCGCTCAGCTTTAAAATGAAAGACTTCCTCAAATTAAATCAATAAGATGGCTTATTTTAAATTGAAGGAGGGCAATCCATACAAATTAAGAACTCGCTCTAATAATCTATAAGCCTAGATAAGCATCAGCTGCCTTCCCTTGGCTCAAATGAAAATTTGCAGAAGATCTGTTCCTAGAATGGACTAGAGTCACTATAGATGAAGTTGGAGGGATCAAGTCACTCCAAATTGCATTCTAAGAATCTGGAAGGTGGTTAAAACTTTCATCATAATATGAGAGACGGGTATGAGAGTCATAGAGTTAATGTCTCCAAAGGAGATCACATTATAATTAGAAGTTAATTCTTGATTAAGATTGGGAGATATATAGTTTAGTTTTCTTTTGAAAAAAAGAATAGAGGCTTGTCTAATTTTAATTTTTTATTTAAAGAACAGTTCTGGCTAAATAATTGAGCATTCTTTTTAAGCATTACTTATAATTTTTCTATTTCTAATGTTTCAATATTTAGGAAGGAGGTAATCAAATTATGAGCAAGAATAAGATGGTTTTTGAATCCTTCAGCAGAAATATCTAGCCTTCTGCCTCTGCGAAATCTCATAATTTTTCTTATTGCTAGTATCACATCACTTTTTATAATTAGAAGTTGGAAAGTAATGAAATGGAGCCCAAAAAGTCAACTAATAACTCAACTCCAATCCTAGTAGGCCCTGACTTAACTCATCACCTTCAAAAGTATAAGTAAAATAATGTTTTTTTTCTTAATTATAAAGTCTAAATTCGTGCCATCTTCTAACAACACATAACAAATATCTCAATAATTCCAAGGCTCAGACCATAATATTTTAAATTGAGACTCTGCTTGTAGTTGTTTATCTTTCAATATTTTGGAGATCGTTGCACTTTCAGGGAATCCATAAAATGGTGGAGCGTAATTGGTCGCCCAGAGATAGAATGACAAATTGCTGAGAAGGGACACTGGTTTGCTTATAGGCAACTTCTACACTACAGGTCAAGATTCTCAAATCAGAAATCACCTGCCAGGTTACGAGAATTAGCAATTAGTGTAGCCAACTGCCTACTAACAGTTAGACTAGAGAATAAAGTAGCAGAGGAACTTCAATCATATTCTCAGGAATTAAATTGCCAACAGTGACTTGGCAGGGTCAAATCAGATAGCCTTCTTAATGGAATCGCCAGCTAAACTCAGGGCAATTTCTTTCAAATGAGTGCAGGTGAGAGACAGATTTTATTGCCAAAATTATTTAACTGCAAATCAATTTAACAGAGTTATCTATCTCTTGCCAGAGAGAATGAGCTAGTGAAAGTGCCCAAGCCAGACGATAGACTTCTCAACAATAACTTATTCATCCATATTTTCAAAATGATATGGTAATTTTATATTCATGAGCAGTAAAATACGCCACCAGACCAACTAAGATAAACATCATGCGCTCATTAAGAACAGCAGGAAGAAGAACCTCCACCTCAAAAATGATTTGATAGTCACTTCAAACTCAAAAATATTTTATCATTACAAACCTATTTTTTTCATTTCTATATTTCTTTAGTATTTTAAACTAAACAAAGTTAGGCTTCTTCTTGCAAAAGCCTATAAAAGAAGGCTCTTCCTCACAAGTTGGTGGTCATCTATTCAGCTATAATGAAATTAGAGAGCACAAGCTCACTCTGAACAGCCTAAGAAAATAGATATAGAAGAATCCAGTTGCAGCTTCAAAGCTCTCTGGAGGTGGAATATTCTTAAGCCAGAATCAAATTGCAAATTAGTTTCTGAGAAGCGACTCAACTCAAAATGACTTAGAGATAAATGGCCAAAACAAATACGATTCCATGATTATTATAAATACCTAACTTTTGTCTTAAATCACAAACAATGAGTGGTCTAGTTATCCAAAATCTAGTAGCATCGTCTCCCTCTGAGAGAAAGATAAAAGCTTTATAGCGTCAACAGTTGCTAAAAAATTATAAACTTTAAGGTATTGTTGGTAGCATTTTAAATTTTGCTGAATCAATAAATAGAGCTATAGAATAAGTTAGCTTCAAAATAGAGCCAACATATGCTTTAGGATTACTAAGCAGATTCTGTAAATAAGGCCAATCTTAAAATAGTTTATTCTATGTCTACAAATTGAGGTTTAAATAATAATCCATCATCTGAAGTCCAGACAGTAGGGACAAGCTAATACAACTCCTCTTAAACTTGGACGAGACATGACACAGTTGGAGGGGCTATTCTTAATGGTATCCTCTCGAACTATGTGGCTACAACTTCTACAACTAATTAAAGCCATATCTTAAAAGATAACTTGAAATTAAATGAGTATATCTTAGGAAAGGAGAGTAGAGTAGCTTAAACGGTGACATTAGAAAGCCAGTGAGTAGGGGAGACATGGCTCTAGATTCGTTCCTAGGAAGCGAGCACAGAGCCAAGCTAAAGTCTCTTTATGCAAAGACAGATTAGCTTCTCTAAGAGACTTTGAATTATCAACTCTACTCCAACCAAGACTCAGGTGCAGATGAGAACTCACTCATCCATCAATAATTAGATGGTCAACAGCAGATCGCCTTGATAGATCAAAGAAGCAGCTGCCTCTTGGTATCTAACAAGAAGTAAGCAGACCTTAAATTCGCATCAGATCTAAAAGTCCAGCAATCTATAATCAGGTTTTTCATATTTAAAGCAGAATTCAAGCTATCAAGATGAGGAGGAGGCTTTAGCAGAGATGCAGAGGATTTAAAATCTCAAGCCAAGTTCTCGATATCAGCCAATATTAGGCAATAAATTGGCACCACGAAAATCCTAACACATCAGTCAGCATCACCACCTTAATCAGAACATCTAATCCCTACCTAGACTATAGAATTTGAAAAAGGCTTGTAATACATCTCAAGATGAGAGGACGAGCAAAAAGCAGCAGTCATTAGAGATAAGTAAATCAAGAATCGATATATTAGAATCACAAGAGTAGGCTCAGAGGAAAAATAAGAAGCTCAAATAATAACTTCAAAAGTATGAGTCTAGAGTCAACAGAGGCTCCAGTATTTAGCAAATCTAGATTTTAAGAACTCGCTCAAATGCTGGATAAGAAAATATAGACAGCCTTGAAAACGGTTAAAGTAGAATAAAGTCTTCACTTCAGGGTTTACTTCAAAGTGGCTTGAAAAGTAACCAACCGATGGATTTAAAAAGACTCGACTCTGCTATTTTAAACAATGAGAATTCTTTCAGAGAGGAATAGAATGAATCTACAAAGCCATCGACAAAACGGATGAGGAGAATTGCTAGACTCTTCCTGAACTTACGAGTGCAAATAATGTCTCTTAGGCATAGTTGCCAATTAGACTTGTGAAGAGAATCTAGAATCCTTATGAGGAATTTCAAAGAGAGCAAGAGAAAATGTTATAGTAAAGAAAAGAAGCAAAGGAAAAGTACTCCAAGATTTCTTCGACCTAGAATTAATCTAGCAAGAATCAACCCCTTAAGTTTGTGATTGCTCTTTAATTATTAAGTTCATAATCAAAGAAGGGAACAATCACCATATCATTCAAAGAATTATGAATTTGAGGCTGAGATCCCTGGCTGATTAGAACATTATCATATGGGAGGAGACGACAAAATTTGACAGTCTTTTCAATTTTAAATGGCAGCCCACTTCTTACGGGATCAAGTTTGACTAGATAAGTAAATACGGCCACAAGCAATTGGTAAACCATATTGAGGGCCATGAAAACTTAACTACCAAAGATTTGCTATTCCAAAACTTAAAGTCTTACTTTGAAAAGGTGAACTCTAATACCGCTAATATGAGCACTTAAAGCTAATACCAGAGTGTTTTTGACATCGTTCCTCTTACTTTCATTATTGACTTCAAGTCTGACAGTATATATGAACAGGTGGATAGTTTTAGGAATGTTCATAAAATCATAGAAGCAAATCTAAACTCTTAGGTCTCAGAAATAAACAAAAAGATTAGACAAACCCAAAATGCAACTGAAAAGAAAGGCTTTTAATGCAATAAATTAATTAGCATTATAATTGAATGCAAGAATCCTTATAAACTTTTGGAGAGTGCGCATCAAGGGAAGAATATGTGGCTATTGAAGCCAACAGGTTTGAACAGAGGAAGAGGTATTCACATTTTTAGAAGTTTTGAAGAGCTAAAGTAAATTCTAGTGGATCACTACGATATCGGATGGTTTACTTAGCATCAATCATTGCCTACTTCTAAGCCATTGATAAATTCAAGTATTTTTAGCATTTTTAAAGATTGCTAATTTATCATTGAATAAACCAAGACCATAAGAAAATGATGAGAGCTAAAATTAGGAAGGAAAGCAAGCAGGAACAAATACTTCAATGCAACAAGAGAAGTACAAGTGCAGTAGCTTTTAAAATTCAACGTAGTCCTCACAGATAATAAATTTTGTAAAATCTTCAAACTCAATGTGTAATCCTACTTTTTATATTATTTATATAAGGTAAAAGTTTCTCATTGTTTCTTTATAGCTGCCGAGGTACTTGGTCCTCCTGCGCTACTCTTAATCTTATCATTGTTCGAATTAGCGTTAGCATCAGCTTATCCTTGCCCTCCTGCTCCATTATTTTAAGCCTATTCCTAATTATAATGCTCTACTAGTCTTGAGGCAGTAGATTTAGCCAGCTTCTTAAGCTACTGGCTTCTGTTGTTTTAACAACCCAAATGAGATAGGTAAGTAGAATTTTAAGGAAGTTTAACAGGATTCCCTCTGCAAATCAGATCGAAGCCACCTATCTGGTCCTCAGTACCGCTTAAACTAGGAAATAAATCAAAAAGCTAAAAAAATCTTACATTTTCTCCAGGTCTAAAGTAGTGAATGTATCATCAAGTAAACCAACTTTCATCTCATAATCATTTGGGGTGTTTGCTGTCATAGATGGAGAAGCATTAATTTCGATAAGCCATGGCTTGAGGTTTTAGTCAAAAAGAATATCGAATCCATAGAGTTCAAAGCAGTGCTTGTCATTTATGATCACCTTCTACACTGACTGTAGGCATTTGATTATCATGTCCTAGATAGCACTGAAGGCTTCTGACACTTTCTCTTAGCCGTACTTGCTCATCAAGTAAAGTTTCATTCCTCTTAGATCCCACTTTCCGCCAAGCCTTTCATCATAGTTCTCGGAGGTCTTTTAAATAGCCACGTTTGTCAAGTGAACGTAATTATTTGCGATATCCTCAATATTGGTGGTGTATCTGTGATGAGTGAATCTACCAAAGCCAGTTCTATAAAGATAGGCTGTAAGAGGGACATAGCTAGTCACCAAGCAATAGATTCTCATATCAAACTTTTTTCCTCCTATCAAGAGAGGGTTTATGATGTAACGCTAGACTATATAAGGTTCAGCCTGTGGACTTTCAGGCTTCCATCTAAAATCGTTCTTCCATTAGGCTATCTGCTGAAGTTTATTGAAAAGGAAGATTCCCTTTCCCTAGGACTTTGCAATAGGCTTCATGATCCACACATTTCCCAAAGTCTTTTTAAACTCCTCCACGAACAGAGAATAGTCACCTGGGAGATTATAAGTGGTGGGAAAGAAGTTAAACCTATAATGAGATATTATAGCTAGAAGAATTAATTCTTACCCGTTGGCCTCGTCATATTTACCCTCCTTCTCCTGAGTCTTTTTGTACCTTTTAAGGTTCTTTACCATTAGATCCTTCCTTGTCAGTTCGTAGTGGTTTCTAAAATGGTTGCATTTTTGGTGCGACTGTAAATGAAAGTGGTTCAGAATTTCATAAATTTGATCCCTCTCTACCCACAGCAAGTCCCAGTCTTCACTGTAAAAGATTTATAACTGAATAATTAAACTACCCTTCCACCTCTCGCCAGCCTCTTTTCTTAAGAGAATCGACTACACAATTCCTGAAAGACGTCTTGAACTTGATATTTGTGCTATTAGAAAAAGTAAGTAAAGGAATAGAGGTTACTAGTGATTGGGATAGTGTTCCTTCTTGATGTATTTTCTAAAATATTCAGACATTCCTGTCAATAACTTTATAATTTGAAATTATTTCTAAATTTCATTCTCCTATTCATACTTATACTTGATTATTTTCTGAGAGTAGCTTTGTGATTTAGAAGTATATAGAGAAGCCTCTGCTTTTTAAGAACAGGAAGTTCGACATTCGAGTGTGGACTTTGTTATCACAAGACTCTAAGTGTCACCTTTTCAAAGAGTGCTACGTCAGAACTAGCTGCGAAGAATACGATCTTGGAAGTGATGGCATAGATAAGATATATGTCCATCTCACCAATAACGCCATTCAGAAATTCTCAGAGAACTATGGCAAATTTGAAGATGGGAATTAAATTTCTTTGAAGGAGCTCTCAGAATATTTTGTATAAGAAGGACTGAGCTAAGGAAGAACAGCGGATGAGCTAAAAGCTTACTTTAATAATTTATCGAAAATAGATATTCTATATCCAAGAGAAGCTAAATTACTTTGAGTAGCAGTATAGGGAGTAGATAATTTTAAGTATGAAATCCGTAAAGGAGAGGTTGACCCTAAGAAAACACACATTTGAATTGATTGGCTACGATTTCATAGTAGATGAAAATCTTCAGCTTTATCTAATCGATTCAAAATTAATTTGCACACATTAATAAATTTCCTTATTTTTAAATCGAAGCCAACACTAATCCATGCATCGAGGAATCTTCAAATCTTTTAAAGATGTACCTTCCCAGAATGATTGATGATATGCTCAAGCTCACTATAGATTAAGTTTTCTTCCCTCAAAGCGTTCTGCAATATGGCAGCTCTTAATTTCCAGTAACTGGCTACGAAGATAGCTCTAGTATGTTCAATTTTTTTATCTTATTTAAATGATATGTTTGAAATGATTCTTAAACTTTCTTGACCTTTATGGCCTAATTCTATGTGAAATCTGTCTCCCTAACAATTGGAGAAAATGTGTTAAAATTTGTTAAAATAAGTCACCATTTTAGCTTTTGCCGCCTTTACCTTCACTCTTATAGATCTTAGAAATAAATATTTGCTAAAATTTAATAGCTCTATAATTAAAAATAAAGAACTTTAATAATCATTTTCTTCTCTTGTTCTATTTCTATTGAGAGTTTTTAGTATTGTGTGATCGCTCTTATTCACTCTAACTCTACTCTTCCTCCTCATCTTCACTATCCTCCTCTTCATCTTCATCCTCTTCAGATTCATCATCTTCTTCCTCCTCCTCATCGTCATCTTCTTCCTCTTCTTAGCCGCCTGTGCTCTCCACTCTTTTTTAGTCCCTTTTGTTTTTGGATTTGCTACTCTGCTCAGTATTCTTAGATTCCTTTACACGCTTAACTTCTTGCTCGTTTTCTGAGCTCTCGTCATCTTAAGAATTCTACTGTCTTTCCTTTTTCATCTTCTTTAGAGCAATTCTTGCCTGCTCGTTATCAGGGAACACCTTCAAAATCCTCTAGTAAACTTTACAAAATACTTAGTTAACTAGATAGAGATCTCACCACCATCTTATAGTGATGAACAGCGCTCCTAAAATATACAAGCTCATTCATCAGAGCTATACTAGGGTTTCCGTTTTCATATTACACTAATCTCAATTATTTAGAAATATCTCCCATCAATCGTAAAGCAGCTGCATTAAAATTCATTTGAAATAGCACTTTCCTTTGTCAAACAGAGCTTGGAAAACCTAAATATCGAAATTGAGCCATCTTCGTACTTCTGATACTTCTCTCTGAAGATTTTGATCATCTCATCATACAGCTCAATCACAAAGTTAATGAGGATTTAAAATCTCTTTTAATGCCTAGCTTGTCATTCACTTTGATTAGCGAGTTAATTATCTCAAGTCTATTAATTCCTAATCATAGAAACAATAAGTAAGCCTCTGTAGTTGCTCTGTTGCTCTGAATTTGTTATATTCTTCTACTTAATTACTTTATCAAAATCTGCAATCAATATTTTCTGGCACTGTGCTATTCTCAAATGAAGCTTGCTCTATTTAAATAGTCTGAGAAACACAATAACTCAACATCGTCTTCCTCAATTTCATTTTAACTTGATAGGTTTTAGATACTCAATCGCTTTTTCATTCTCTGAAGCTTTCTCATGAACTAATCCAATAAGAATAAGCGCGCTTCCGTTCTCAAATTAAATTTAACTTCTGCCTTCTCTTAATGATGATCTTAGCTTTTGGGAAGTTTGAAAGATTCTTGAAGAGAATCACGGACAAGTTTAAGCAGTCAAAAATTTCATTTTTATGTTTATCATTAAGTGTTGATTTATATGATGAGTGATCGATGTAGAGTGCTGGATCTTACTTAGTGCTCTCCTCTTATTCCTCGATGGCGATTGCAAGTTCTAAATTCTCTGCTGTTTAACTTATTTCTGGCACTATTAAAAATTGAGAGTGTGGATGCTTGCTCTACTTAACTGAGAGAGTAGTGCACTAAGTGTAAGTTAGGATGGCTTGCTTGAAGTTGCGCATCAACTCGTAGCACTTTAAAAAACTTTAGATTGGAAAAGTCTGATCTCAGAGCCATTCTTGTTAAATATTTAACAGCTCAATTGACTTTTCAAGCTTGCCTAGCTTCAAATAATCAAAGTAAATATACACAGTAGATTTACTCTATAAATTCAGTGATAGCCTCCTAATACTTCTCAAGCATCAATTTAAAAATGGATATATGCTGTTTAGATTAATTTAAAGAAGGATATTCGCAAGAGCGCTAAGACTTTCTTATAATTTAAATATAACTAACTTACTTCATAATTGCGAATGAGGGATTTTATAATTTAAAGATGGTGGTGAGACTGGATGGAAATTAAGAAGAGGCCTATATTAATTTGGGGCACATTTACAACCATCATTACTAGCAGCCTGATAAAGCAATGAAAGTTTACAATATAAAAGAGAAAATTTATTTCATACAATTTATGATGACACAAGATTATAACTAAGATCTATGCTCATAAGGTGTTGGAAAGAGAAGCTGAGAACGGAAGATTTTATAAGAAATGGCTTAATAAAATTTTGATTGAGTATCTGTAAAAGGCCTCAGAGCAGCAAGGCCATGGATTGGAGGCTTTCTTCAGACTAGGAAAGATTTATGAGAAGATTGGTAATTCTAAATTAGCAATGACTAACTTCAAATACGCCTTTCTATCGATAGCAATCACTTAGATAGTCTTAGCGCTATATTTATTATTACAATAAGAGAAGGTTGATTCACCCACTCTTGTTCTCTTAGGCAATATTTATTGATTTATTAAGCTATTTTTGAGTTTATGATATCAAAAGATCTATTGAGTTAGAAGATGACAAAGCTGACTCAAATTATTCAATTTAAGAATCATTTTTCTAATGATATGATTGCTATTATAGAAATTATTATTTTCCATCTGAAGAAGAAGGAGGGAAGGAGATCATAGAGAACTACCAAATTCAGATTAAATATTCCTTCTCATTAAGAGGCTTACAACGAATCAATGATAACTGCTTAAGTTAACGACACTTCCAAGATCCATCAAGATGCACCTTCCTAGCCCATATTCAACTTCGTGGAAGAAGATCCTTTCCTTGGAATGCTAAGGGACCCAAGCGAGACATTAGAGTGCGATAATTGGTCTCCAAGGACTTGCTAGTATTAGATCTAAATCAACCCCTAGGACTATCTTGCAAAGTATCGGCTAGCTATGTGTTATCTCAAAGATGGAATCAGATTAAGCATAGTATCAGCCTTTTTGGAGGAAGTTTTTGCTCATTTGCCTAACTTCCGCAGACTTGAGATATAATAAAATGTTGAGATTTTTAAATTATTAAATTTAATTATGGTGCCAGAAAAAGTTGAATAACTACGAGAAGTGTGCAGAGAATAATTTGAATAATTCATATCGTTATGATCCTTCTTTAAAAGGAGTAATACGAGAGGGCAGTGAAATATTTCAAACACGCTTTGCAAATTGAGGAATCTTGATTAGTGATGATGTTATTAAACTTAGTTGAGTTATTGTATGGGTATGCCCTATCTATTTACAAAGAACTATCTGATTTTCAAGGAGAAGAAAGAGAAAGACAAGAAGCTAGTACACTAGAAATAGTAAGAGCTTGCATCAGCAGTCAAGTGCCTTAGGAAGATTAAAACCATAAACCCATCATACGCAGCTGCTTTACTTATAGTAATATAAAGATATAGTATTATGATGGGAGAGATTTACATGAGAGAAAAGAAATATGAGAGAGCAGTTGAGCATCTCAAGGCTGCTCTTCAGATAAACAAGGTTGATTCGGATTAATTACTAATGTCATTATATCATAAAAGCTGACTACCACTTCAATCTTGCTAACGCATATCAAGAAATCAAGGACTTTAGGAGCGCTTTTAAAGTTTTATAATGACAGGAATATTTTGAATTTGAATTACAACTCAATAGCTCTTTTGTAACTTGTAATTGCGTTGTCATACTATCCGATGAAGTAGTATGAGTTTCCTTAGTTGAATAGAGCTAAGCTTCCTTTAGATGGATCGATATCAATAGCCTTCTAGTACTAAGCGATAGCCTCTAAAATTATAATCAAGCATGGATAGTGCATTTCCTAAGTTGTAGAAATATTCAACTCTCTCTCATTAAATATGTCAATACCTTTAAAGCTGAATAGCTTTCTAGTAGTGTTCAATAGCTTAATCTACTTGCTGAATGTTGAAGTAGGAATTGGCCAAATCATAGTGATAGTAGAATTTCATAATTATAAACTCACGATTATAAACACAAAGGAATTTTTTACCTCTTTATCATATTTCGCATTTCCAATGCAGATTTATATATTTGGAAACAAATAATTAAAGAGTTTCATTTTTCAACTCTCTGTGGACTTAGCTGAATAGAATGAAGAAAAAAAACTCTCATAGTGAACATCAGGAAGTGAATCATCAATAGCCAGTGCTCTCTTGTAGAATTTGGCAGCTATCTCAAATTTCTAAACTCTAAAACAAAAATACTACTTAAACATGCAGATTAAAGCTCTAATCTCATTTGGGTTGTAGTGAAGAGCCTCTTTGTAGTATCTCAGAGCTATTAAATAATATTAACCGTTTTCATATATGATGTTGCCTAAGAGAAAATACTTATTCTCACTTAATGATGCATAACTTTTGATTTTTCTTCTTCAGATGGGGAAAGTACTTATACAGCCAAGTACTTTGTAGATTTCTAGCCTTCCTCTTGAGGAATCTGTTCGTGCTCGCTTTAATGGTGACTTTCAACCTCTTATTTTTCTAGTTCCTCATGATCCTTTTCAGCTTGAGAATACCTAACGGAGCTAAACTTTAAACCTAGAAACTAGTCAAACTATAAATAAGGAATAATTTAGACGACTCCTTGTTATTAGAGAGAGACTTATTGCTTTTCAAGTCAGTGGGACTCTCATCTCTAAATAACTGAATCTGCTTAGTATCAGGGTCTATGTTTAGATATTGCTGCTTATCTTCTTATCCCTCGCCATCTTGAGTTCCTGTACCTTGTCTTTGACTCTTAGATTCCTCCACTTCGCCTTGAGAAACATTAAGTTACTTTTCTTCTTCCTAGCCTTCATGCATGTCATCGTCAGTATTGAGACCACCTCCGTCCTCTGAGTTCTCCGCCTCATTATTCTCATCCTCGTCTTCCTCTTCTTCAATCACAGTTCGCTGATTCTCTCCTGGGCCTGAGACTCCATCTTAATCTCCCTTCTCACCTACTCCTCCTTTGTTGAAAGTCTGTTTTCTTATCATGGACTAGGTCTTGTTCTTCTTAATTATGCTTGAGTTGCTTGATCGATCTTCCTCTCCCTCCTCCAAAATGGCAGTGACCTTTGTACCCATTCTAACTAGACCAGTGTTACTCTTCTGAAACTTGTTTGCTGATGCGAAACCGTTATTGCCTACGACCTTTGTCCCTTTTCTCTTCAAAGCCATGTCCTCTTAAAACTTGTCAAGATCCCTAGTAAGGTCATTGTGGAATCTCTCTTATCTAGCACTTTCAAGCTGCCTCAATTTCTAAGCCATTTCACTCTTTCCAGAGTCTTCACACACTTAGGCAAGGTGAGAGTAGTACTTTGAATCAGGGTTAATAGAGACTTGTTTGTAAGCTTTATCAAAATGCTAATTAAGCTCTTCTTCACTCCTGCCACTTTGCTTAGCTACCAAAAGCTAGTTGATGAAAAGCAACTCTAGACTCTTTACCTTGCTCTTCTCTTCAACATTACCAGCTTTCTCTTGCTACTTAGCTGCAGTTAGACTGATTGCATTTTGCAAATGGGTTTCACTCTTTTCAAAGTTTCCCAGCTTTCGGTTTATGATACCTAGGTTAGCATGAATTTTGCGGTCACTACCTTTAAGGACGATTGCTCGCTCTAGTTGCTGTAATGCTAAGTCATTGCGACCCATTTTATCATGGATTATAGCTACATTTACAAGAGCTTTGTGATCCTTAGGATCTATTTCTAGCACCTTTTAGTATGCCTCCACAGCTTATTGATGATTCTTTTAGCCTTCATGAGCTTTAGCAAGATAATTAAGATTGATAGAATATATACTTAAAGATTGAAGAGAGACTTGACTTTAGAATTTTCATCTTCTGCTGTGGATACTGCCTTCTCGAAGTAAGTGAGACTCTAACCTTTGTGTTCTTGATGATCGAGAAAGTAGCCACCAAGGTTAAAGTTAGTTTCATGGTCGTCAGGGTCGATCTCTACTGCTTTCATTAGGTATCTATATTGCTCCTCTGGCTGCTGTGAGTGCTCTTTGCAATTCATTTAAAAATCAATATTCTTTAAAAATACCTTCTTGTTTTTTAAATAAGCAAGGCCATTTAGGGCTGCTACGTTGTCATCCTCCATCTTATAAATCTTCTCGAAGATTTTTTCCTATTACAAAGTTAACTCTAGCTTTTCCAATGGAAAATTGAGAGGAGTACCATGCTTTTATATATTTCTGAGAGAATAACTTACAGCTTTAGCAAAATCCTTATGCTTGATCATCGCAGTATCTGCCTCTATAAAAAGAAGTTCCAACTTTTCCTCATAATCATCTTAATCTGGGTTGATGGTGCTAAGCACTTGCTAAATGTCCATGTTTTATTAATCTCTATTCATTTCTTAATTCGTATTTATCTTTTACAATAATTTCCCCTTTTTTAAATTACCCTTACTCCCTTAATCTTAACATTAGTTATTGATATTTGAGTTTAAGATGATAAATTAAAAATGTGATATTGTGTGAGTATGCGTGAGAGAATGAGACAATTTTGGGTTTGAAGTAGTATAATTAAAATAGTGCGTAATGGAATCATATTTTGGCTTGAGCAGTGCAGGTCTCAAAGAAAAATTCAAAAACAAACTACAGCAGGCCTCCAAGTACATACCTAAGGATTTAGTCAGCAAAGCCTCTAGTGTAATCAAGAAAGGAAGTAAAAATGCCTCTAACCATAAATATTTTATCCCTTATTATAACTCTACTCTTATGACAGGCTACTAAGATGGCACTCTTGGAGAAAGCAACAATAATAAAAACTCACAGTAGTAGAACCATCACCATCTTGATGAAGATTTCGTGGAGGTAGAAGTTGAAGTGGGGGATTAAAACTTTGCAATAGATATCAGCAACAAGCGAAAAGGAAGCGCAATCATAACGAGCAAGTATGATAAAAAGGCAGCACTTAAGAAGAATAAAGAGAAAACTGAAAAACAGGGTAGGCGCAAGTCAGCTGCTGCCGATAATAGGAGCGGGGAGAAAAGTAGCGAAGGAGAAGAAAGTAAATCTGAGCAAGATAGCCAGGATGATGAAAGCCGAAGCGATTCTTACACTCAGAGTAGCGGAAGCAACAGCGATTACCCTACTGGCTCTAAGAGAATTAATTTTATGGGCCAAAATGTGATATTCTAGTTTGATTAATTTGTAGAAGTGAAGATTTGTCTTCTTACGAGGATAAGTTCCATATTATTCAACAGCATCGATTGCACAATCACTAAGCTTCTAAGCCTGAGCTTGTGTTCCCAGAACCTACCACCGCCAAAAACAGCATACTTAAAAACTTGTTAACAAGTGCTAGCAAGCAACTTGAGTCGCATACTTAGTCCAAGCTCAGAGACCAAACTATAAACATCCTTAACCTTATCAATCAAGACAAGATAAATTTACTCATAGATTTAATCTTACTCATATAATGTTGTGCACCATAATTTATTATATTGATAAACTATCATGCTTTGAATGATCTGTGCTTTAACAGCGGTATTCCTGATGAAATTAAAGGACTCAGGCCAATTTTGTGGAAAGTGATGCTCAACTACCTGCCTCGCGAAACTAAAGAATGGCTTCCTCACATCAAATCGCAGAAACAGATTTATGACTCATGGAGATAGGAGCTTATCATTCATCACATTTTGTGCAATACTTCTTATATTGATCATTAAGCCAACTAAACTTGTAAATATCTTATCTTGCTGCTTAAAACATCTTCTGATTATTATTACTTCTGTAGTTTACTAAATACGAGGAAGACTACAAGGAAATTAAAAGGAAGTGGGGTGGTGCACCTCCCCAAACAGTTTTTGATCATCCACTCTCTGTGAATAAAGAGTCCACCTGGAATTAATATTTCAAGGATCAAGAAATATGGGACGAGATAGAAAAAGATGTGAAGCGCACAAGGACAGATATTTCCTTCTTCTACAAAGCAGTTGATCCTAGTATGAATACTAACAACATTGAGTTGCTTATGAAGCAGGCAGAGTGTAAAAGAAGTGAACTCACTCAAGAGCAGAAAGAGAACTTAATATCTATATGCACTCGTGCAGCATTCAATATTTTAAACTTCATAGAGACTCACGCAGATGTACTTGGGCGTGTTCTTTTCATATATGCAAAACTTAATCCTGGAGTGAGATATGTGCAAGGAATGAATGAAGTGCTGGCAGTGCTCTACTATTGCTTCTGGTCTTTCGATACCGCCGACATTTATAAAGATCCAGAGGAGGAGGTTAAAATTAATAGCACTGAACTGAATGATGAAGGAATTTCGAGTTAACCTTAGGAGCAAAAGCCTATAGCTCCTTCTAAAGGAAAGATAAACGAGTATCTAGAGAGCGACTTGTTCTTCTGCTTTAACAATCTCATGATAGAAATAAGAGATGGATTTCTGAGAGAGCTAGACAGAGAGCAATCGGGCATAACTGGAAAAGTATAGGCTTTCGCAAATATACTTAAGGAGATAGATCCTCTCGTTCACAGAAATCTACAAGAGTAAGCCGTGAATCCTCAATTTTATGCACTAAGGTGGCAAATGCTACTCATGTGTCAAGAGTTCGACATGAGCAACGTTATCATTCTGTGGGACAGTTTGTTCTCAGACAGTGAACGTTTTAACTTCCTCAATTACGTGTGCTGCGCTATGGTTAATCTAAAGCGAAAGATTTGCCTCACTGGCGATTTTGCAGAGTGCATGGAAAATCTTCAAAGAGCAGCAGATGTCATCACTCACTTAAAACGTTTATCGATAGTATACGAGGGTGTATAATTTTCAGAATATAACTGATGTGAAGGAGTTAATAAATGATGCGAAGAGGATATAGGATAAACATCTGAAGCTTAAAATAAAAGAGAGGATGAGGTTTGAGAAACAGATGCGTCTAGACGATGATTCTTGACCCGTAACTTAATCTGTAGCAGTTTAATTAATTTATCTTTTTTTCTATATGGTTGTTTGTTATCTAATGGTGTTAGAAGCGGCTAACGTAGGCCCCGGAGGAGTAGCTGAACGAGTCGTGTAATTGATAGTTCGATGAGGGACCCTTGGCATAAGGAGGTGAAATAGGAGAGTGAGAGAGGGGAGAGGAGAGCAGGTGGTTTTGTGAGAGAGAGGTGGAGGGAGAGTGGGAGAGAAGTTTAGGGAGAGGAATTGGAAATGTAAAATGAGGATGGTGTTGGCAAAACGAAAAGTGTCTGATTACGCAGTGGTAGGAGCCAGATTTGGAGCCTCGTGGGAGAGCTTACCGGGCAAGTGAGGTGTGTGACGGGCCGATGGAGTGGCCGTGTGGAGGGGAATGGGGGAGACGGACCGGGGGGGGTGTGGGCTTGTAGGAGGAGCCGCAGAGATGGAGTGTAAAGCTCAGGAAGGGGTGGAGGTGTGTATTAGGATGTTGAAGGTTACTGCTCGCACAGGGCCTATGGTGGGATAAAGTTAGGATAGCTGGGGCGAAAAGAAGAGGCTTTGGTCCTTGTGATAGATGGAGACAAGCGCATGGGCCAAAGGGTAGAGGAGGGAAATCGGCGGCCCGTGTGAGCCGCGTCGGGAGGTCGACGGTGAGTGGGCTGGCATCGGGGGCGCTGGGAGACGTGTGCAACGGGGGCAGTCCGGTCTCAGAGGGGCGCCGGCGAAGGGGACGTGGCGAGAGGGTTTATCACGGTGGGCGTAGAGTAGGGGGGGGGGGGGGGGGGGGCAGGAGGGCGGGCATCACCCGCGTTGCAGGGGGTCTTGGCTGCAAAGCAGGTTGCGAGACGCGCGTCTTGCGCAGGGAAGTGTAGCAGGGCCGGCAGTGCAGGGAGAGTCAGACGCGCTTGGGCATTGGGGCAGTGGAGGTTGGTCGGCAGGATGGATGAGAAGAGCGAGGGCGCCTGCAGGGGATGGCTTCAGAGTTGGAGAGCGCTGTCGGGGAGACGCGTTTGCTACGGGGGGGGGGGGGGCGTGGAGGGGAGGCTGACCGGGGGCCGGGGCAGAAGATGGGAAGCCTGCTGAAGGGGGGGGCTGTGCTTAGAGAGAGAGTAGTGGCGTGAGTGGATGCTGAGAATGGTCGGGGGGACGCGAGATCGCACGCACGCTGCGTAGGTCCTGAGAGCGAGCAAGGGATAGCTTTGAGGGTGGACGTGCGAGCGTACAAAGAAGGTAAGGTCGAGATAGGAGGCAGTCAGAGCGTAACGGGAGCGGCGGGCGACCGGGGGAAGCAGTGTGCAGAGGGAGTGGCCTCGACGCCGAGGAGGTGAGAATCGAGGAGGGGGAGTACCGGCGCAGAGGGAAGGGGAGGATGTGAAGAGGCGAGATGATCGGTGCGTGTGAGAGAGAGGGCAGGGCAGTAGTGAAAGGAGGGATAAGGAATAGGAGGGAGGGGAGCTATAGGAGTGGGCAGGCGGGTCGAAGTGTGAGAGGTGGTAGACAAGAAGAGAGGAGATAGCTAGGGTTGGGGGTGTGTGTAGGATTGACGGCAAAAAGTTAAATCATCGGCTGGTGGGTGGGCTGCGTGAGGTCTTGAGAAGTTAAACGGTGATTGGTGAAGGGGGGGGGATGCGATGGTTAAGTAGGGTGGAGGGGGCTGAGAACCGGGGGGCAAGCGAGATAGCAGCGCACTTTAGGCCAATAGCGAGCAGTTGGGATTCTGTCTGCTGTGGAACTTCAGGTCGGTAGGAAGCTTGGGCGCGCCGATGGTGGGGGGGGGGGGGCGGAAGGCGCAGGCGTAGTAGGTTTCCCGATATTCATGGCAAGGTGGGACTGGGAGTGTAGAACAGCGGGGTCGGTGTGAGGAAATGGTCGTGTTCTTGTGGGAGTCTGGGGTTGAATGGACACGCTACAGGTGTGTGGTGTTGGAGGCAGGGATACTCAGGCTTGGCTGAAAGTGACTGGTTGAGAGATCCTGAGCAAGGGTTGTTCTTGCTGGTGATGTAGTTAACGATCTCGGGGGGCGCGAGGAGGAGGGTTTGGGTCGTCAGTTTTACAGATGAACGGCCCGTCGGGCTTTGCGTTAACGTTCGTCTAGCTCCGGTGACTGGTGGTGAGCTGTTAGCTTTCCTGCTGCAGAGTTCTGCAATGGGGCGCCCGTGGCAGGAGCTGAGCCTTAGATCGTTGCGCGGGCTCTTCGAGAGGGCAAATTGTTAAACGGTGCTCGTTTGCCGGTCCGAGTCTCGATTCTCACTTACACGTTTTGGAGTGGTCTGTAACTTTCTTGTCTATGCTGTAGGAGCTGCTGTCGGGAGAGTGAGAGGTCTGCGTCGTCGGCTGGCTGCGGTGGAGGGGTGGAGAATGTTTAAGCATCTAGGCTTGTGTTTATACATGTCCGAGAGCAGGTGCCGAAAGGGAGCAGGGTCGTGGGGTGGCTTTAGGCTAGAGAAGTTAGTATAATGAGAGGTCAAGTGGAGGAGTTAGAGGAGAGTTAATGGTTGCACGCGCTGGTCTGGGAGTCAGGAGTGTCGTTGATCTTAGAGTTCAGCGGGTGGAGCTTGATTGGGGAGGAGTAGTCAGCTGGCAGTAGGCAGCCGACTCGGCGCGGAAGAAGATAAAGATCGTACTCGAGGGTGAGAGCCTGCAGGGGAATGGCCAGCTCCGTAGGCCGAAGAGAACTGTGGCGAATTCAGTGTTCTTGGCTTAGGGGACTATGTGGGAGTATGGCGTAAGGGGAGAAGGTGTGGTTGTGGCACCAAGCGGGAGGGGTGTTGCTGTGGCGTGTTTGACAAGTAAGGTATCGGGGCATTCTCGAAATTTTGGCTTGGTTAGATGTATAGATGTGTGCGAAGGGGGGCGAGGGTCTGATATGTGTGCAGAAGAAGCGACGGCGTACGACTGGATCAAAGGGGATGAGAAGAGAAGTGGGTGTAAGGACGGTGTCTTGTTTCGGCGGGGTTGGATGTAAGGGGTGAAATGGTGTGGAGTGATAGTGGTGTTGAGCTCAGGGATATCAAGTTGGGCAAGTGTCGGAGGAAAGAAGTGGAGAGCTGCACGCTGGTGCGGTGTCTGTGTGCGCAAAAAGGTCTCTCTGTCGAGGTAACTCGTAGGGGGAACTCGCAAGGTAGAGCGTCGCTGGGATCTCGGCCCATCTAGGGGGGGGACGGAGAGAGGAGGGTTTAACATGGGCGTAGGTGAGCTTGCGTGCTGGTTGACGCGCTCGGGAACGTCACTTGATGGGGGGCAGAGCGATGTAGGGCGGTGAGTAGAGTGGAAGTAGGCATGGTGTTTAAGAATGAATGGGGGGGGGGAGAGAGTCGAGAAGGACTTTGTAGAATGGCCAAGGAAGCTAGAGCTGAAATGTGAGGAGGGTGTGTTTGAGGGAGAGAGTCGAGGGCGTTGGGCCCTTCAAGATATAGCAAGGAGTGTAGATCAAAAGGCGGGGCATAGGGTGGGTCGAGTTCGGGGCGTAGCAGGTGAGAGCGAAGTTGCCTTCCGTGGAGCCAGGGGCATGCAAGTACTGGGATCGGGGGGGGTCAGCCAGGGAGTCTCAGGTGTTCCTTGATGGCAAATGGCGCGAGTCTCAGGTGAAGGAGCAGAAAAACGAGCAGAGGAGCTCTCGCGTAATGATTTGGGAACTAGTGGGGATGTCATGGTGTATTTCTGTTTATGGGGGGATCAAGCGATTGGCTGCTTTCGCGTTGTGTTTCTGTATCGGGGGGGGGGGGGGGGGGGGGGGGGGGGCATTGGTGCATGATAATACCATCGGTAGGGATATGCGTAGTGTGATGGGCCATCTAGAGAGAAATTGACTTCGCAGAGATTGGGGGGCAGAGAGTTATTGCTGTGTTTTTATGACTATTGTGGAGTGCTTGGGAGGGAAAGGGACGTTTGAGAATTTGGCGAAGGAAGTAATGGCGAGGAGGGGGATCGTCTTTAGAGATTGTTAGAGAGATAGGAGAGTCTCATTAGGGCCGAAAAGTTTGTTCGCGATTATTGGGAGGTGTCGTACTGAGCTGTACGAGAGAGTGTTTCCGTGTGTCACTTGGAAGGCGTCAGTTAATCGGGGGGGGATAGGGGTGTCTGCACGTCTCGAGAAGATGTTGAGGATTACTGTATAATCAATAAATTAATATTCCTGTGACTGGCTGCTTGGAGTGAACGAATTACTCTTCGCTCTTTTAACCTCAGAGCGCTGTGATTCATGATGTTGCAAGTCCTGACTTAGTCATGCCAGAGCGACCTATGTGTTAGTGTTAAGAGCAGAATCTGTATGCACGCTGCCTCCATTCTCAGAATCCAATCCACAGTTGCCTTCATGTGAAGAGCATAAATCTCTTTTCACCAAGTTTTGTCTGTCTCTGTCTCTATCCATGAGAAGCACCTGTCCATTCTTAGATTAATTGAAGTGGAAGTCTATGGAGGTGTAGTAGTCTCTACACAGTAAAATATTTAGGAACTCTATGTTTTTTAAACTTAGTCTCCTTAAGCCGTAGTGTGCCCTCTTCGAAAGAAGTGCCACAGAGTTGCAGTGTGATCTAAAGCCTTCGAAAGGTACTAGTTGCGGTGTCTGTGGGTCTCGCGGAGGGGAGTTATTCGCCGTTCAGAGGGGAGCTGGCGTTCGTCTTCCTCAGGGCGAGGGTGGAAGCCTTATTGGGTATGAGAAGGTGGGATGTGCAAGTTGGAGTGGCTTCTAAGGGTAAGAACACAATTGACGCGGCTGTCACGGTTGTGTTGTGTCGGAAAACTAAGTGCTGGAGGTTCTTCATGTTGGACTGTTTGTCAGTGTGAGAAGGAGGCTGCGCCTGAGTGTTCCTAGAGCTGTGGCGTATTGTGAAGTCGTGGGATGTGGGAAGAGGAGATGGGGCTGACGTGGGATGTGTTGAGGTGTGGCTTCTCCTGGCTTGGGGTGTGAAAATGGCGGGCCGTCATGGGGGGGTGGGGGGCGAGTGTCGTTCTTTGGGGCAGCTGCCCCGCGAGAGCATGAGCGGTAGTGCGTGGAGGCGAAGGGGGATGGGGGAAGGGGAGTTCAAAATCGATGGCGCGAGGTCAAGAACTCGATAAGATGTGGGGGCTAGAGTAGGGGGGGGGTTTAAGGGTGTGTGGGGGGGGGGGGGGGGGGGGAGGACTGCGAGATGCAAGTGGTCAATCTGGGAGAGTGGCCCAAGATTGGGAGGCACAAGGATTCGCGTATTTGCATCTGTCCTCGGAGAGTATTTGCTCAGACTTGGTCGTGGGGGTACGAAGAAGGCGAATAGAAGAGCAAAAAGCAAGAGAAGGGGAAGAAGTGGTCGCAGGCATGCGCCAGGAATCTTATGTAAGGGGAGGGGAGTTAGGGTGTATGTGGGCGCTGTTTTCACTTGAGCAGACTGGGGGTTTTTGCTCTGTCATGGAGATGAGTCGCTGCAGTAGTGGAGGAAGTGTAGAGGTCGCTGTCGAGGGAAGGAGAGTGGAGTTCCGACTACAAGGAAAGGGGCGACGGCGCGCCGAGAGGCGGCAATGACGCGGGGGGGGGGACGCAGGACAATGATGGTGAGGATTCAAGAGGTTCGGATCGCCGGACGAGTATAGTTTGATTATCAGAGGATGTGTGGTGTTGAGAATGGGCTGGCTGTGCTACAGTGCAGGAGGATTGATACTTGATCGGATGTGGGCTGGGCAGGAGACTGAGTTAACAGAGTTCCAGATTGTGCGCTAAAGGAATGAAGGGTACAAAATGGGAGGGCCATGGATGGAGGAATCCTCGTGTTTGGGATTGGAATTACTGCCATGCTGGGGTAGATTTGTTGGAAGGTGTAGGAAGTCGTAGTCCTGGTAAAGCGAGGGGAACGCCGTGATAGGGGGGGGGGGGGGGGGGGGGGGGAGGGAGGAGTGTGTCGAATGTAAGAGGAGCGGGGCGGCTCGGCAAAATGTACATAGCGCACGTGGTGAATAGGGATGGTGTGGGAGAGGAGGCAGAGGCGAGTGGGAGAGAGAAGTGCGATGGAACGCTGATGTCTGAATAGAGGATGTAAGAATTGGAATGGGTGTGAGGTCACGTTGCGCTAAGGGGATCTCCAGCGTTGGTATAAGGCGGCCCGCAATAGGGCAGGATGATAGGATTTGCGCTTGTGATGAGGGTGTTGAGTCAATTGATGAGCTGAAGAGAGTAGGGGTTCTTGACAGGGAGGGCACTGAGAGGCTGGTGCTTGCTAAGAGAGGATGGAGGTGAGAGGAGAAGAATGTCGTTTCCTTGGAGGCCAGGAGAATGGTTGTATGGGCTGTTAAGTAAGCTGAATACTGGGGCCCAGTAAGGGGGAGAGGGGGCAAAAATGTGAGTAATAGATTCCTACTACGACAGTTAGATATATATAGGAGGGTGATGAAGAAGCAGATGAGGGCGTCTAAATAGGAGGATGGGGCCGAAGAAGAACTGCGGGGGGCCGGCCAAGAGCGAAGAGTTAGCGGGCTACTGGACGAGTCGTCGATCTTGGAGACCGTATTAGGGAGGGGGGGGGAGGGGGTGAGGTAGAAGAGCTAGTTAGAGCTTGAACTTTGGGTATGCGGGTGTTATGGGTGAATCTGGAGTTTATCGAGGGGCTAGAGGCTTTTTTGGTGCATGCGGGTGGTAGTGGGGGGTAGAGGGGGTGTATGCGGGGAACGATGTGGGGGTGTCCGTGTGTGGCGAGAGAAGGGGCTAATGTGAAAGGGGCTGGGAAGCGTTGGTCGTGGTGTGGAGGGGGGTGGGTGTGATCACGGTGACGGAATCGCTGTCGAAACGGTATTGGTAGCGGGGGTCGATGGAAGACGTTGGTAGATTGTGCGTTTGTGGGTGTTGGTTTGATGCAGAGAGTTAGTCAAGTAGAAGGGGAGAGGGGTGCGGATAGCTGCAGCTTATGATGAGGGGGGGGGGGGGGGGGGGGGAGTGGGGAGGATCATCAGAGAAGACACACTGCGCAGATTAAGCGGCGTAGTGCGCAAGGAGTCTGGATTAGAAGGCGAAAAATGGGGAGTGTATTTTGGGGTGCTTCTTGTGCCTGTGGTGTGTGGTTCAGGGTGTGTTAAGATAGTTCAGGATGGGAGGAATGGAAGGCTGAGCTTCAAAAGACACTTGTAAGAGAAGTGGAAGGATAGGTCCGATAAGGTCCAAGAGTGTTAATGTTTGGAGGAAGACTTGTCAGGCCGGATTGTAGAAAGGAGAAGAACAAGTCAAGATTTTTTACGATATGTCAGCGATTTTAGGGAGAGAGCCGGGCATGAGATTTGAGGTTATGTCATGTGTTATATTAATGAGTGAGTAGGTTTAGTTGATATTGGTTTGAGTGTGAAAGTTTTGAGGGTCGATTGTATCATCTCGCATATGCGAGAGTAGTTATATCGAGCACATTTTATCTGCAGATTTATTATGCCGCAGTTGGTATGCTTTCGGTTTGGGTGAGGGGCTGATTTTTAATTCCAAACGTCACTTACTGACGCAATTACTGCTAAGAACTTTAACTCGGGAATTTAAAAAAGAAAGAGAATAAAAAGTCATTATAATTTAAGGGATGTTCTTCTGATTCTGGTGTCCACTGCCAGTTGACAAGTTCTTGTTTAGAGGTATACTTGAAGAGGGAATTCCCAGAGTGAAAGTTGCATTCTGGGTGCTGCCTGTGGGAATCTAATAGGTGTGATTCTGATTAGACTTTGCTTTCTTTAGTCCAGTCATGTTGTTCATCTATTTATAAGATTTGTAAAATTTATTCTGAATTCAATTTCAAAACAATATATATTTAGTGTTTGAGATATTTAAGCCAGGACTGAGCTTGAGAGAATCGTATTCTCTCTCGTTTGCAAAAATCTCTTCCTCTTCTTAATCGGTGTCGTTTTAATTTCTTTAGAATGAAGGCTTTAGAGAGTCTAAGGCTTAAGAAGAAGGGGGTGAGAGTCTTTCCTTAGCACTTTTAACTTTAGAGCTCTTCGAGTGAGTTGGATTATCATGCTATTTTATAAAAGCTAAAAGAGAATGAAATTATATATGACAAGGATTGCCACTCTAGTACTACTTGAAGTTAAAACTTGGATTTTAGAGAGCAGAGGCTGCTTATCCACCAATCGGCTATCTATCATCCAGTGTCTTCGAGATATTTGAAACTTAATGTGTCTTGCTTTGGTTGAAACCCTCACTTAACTTGCTCTTGTGTTAGGTAATTTGACCAGCACCATTACCCAGAATGTTCTACTTTTGATTAATCTGAGTTGCGCTATACTTTGTCAGCTAGTTTTTGGTTGACTAGGAATATGAAGAAGTTGAACCTTAAACTGAAGCGTTACCACTAGCTTGCGCGAGCAAGTTCTAACTTGATGGGTTTGAATTAGGAGTCTTGGATAAAATGCTTATTCCTTAAGTAGCTCCTCCTACTTTAGATTGGAGAAGCTTAGATTATAAGCCCTATCCATCGAATCTTGGAGATAATAAGTCTGAAGAAAATTGTTTCTAGTTCAACTCCCTTTGTTCTCTAGTTTAATCCTGTTACTATGATGGACTCATGGTATTATTCTAAATTCCACTAGAGGGAATATTTTGTTGCTGCTTTCTTTTTGCAGTTATTTGTTAAGCACCTTAAGAGCCGTTTGTTCTCATTTTCCCAGCATCTTTCGCCTCCTCCTCTTCCTCATTCTCTTCTGTATACTACGCTTAGAGGTTTAATCCACTATCTTCTAAATTCTTGGAGCCCTCTGCTCCGTTTCTATCTTGGAGCTAGCCCATTGGAGCTGACAATTATTTGTGCTGGTGCTCTTTGATGATTTAGTACTCTGCCTTATGACTTTCATTCAAATTCAAGTTCTTATATGAAAGCTGAGGAGTTTGTGAGTGAGAGCTATGTCCTCCATCATCCTCCATCTAAGCAAACATAGCATCGTATTGAGATTGCTTCTTTCCCCCTCCACTGCTTTTCTTAGTGAGAGTAAATTTTCCTTTATAGAGGATATCTTCTTGCTCTTAAACACCCTTTGCATTATAAATCATAGTAGCTGGCGAAGCGACGTTATCTTCATGGCATAAAATTCAATGAAATTATATCTTGTCAATGATTTGCTTAATAGTTTCTCTAGCTATGGGGTTATTTGATTTACCCTGAATTTAGAGTGGTGGTCGATTAATCCTTCTGAATATTTTCCTCATATGTTCAAAATTGGCAGCCTCCCCATCCATTATAGAGGAATTGAAAAAGAACTTATCCATAGAAGATCTCATGCTCTTAGCGAAGAGGTATATCATCTAAAACTTGTTTTGACTCTAAAACTGCAAACCAAAGGCTTCGAATCCACTCTCCTCGAATTCTTGAATAAGTTTATTATCTGAGGATTTGAAATCAGCTTCATCATTATCTACTATCTTTAGTCGATGCTTTGTCTGGGCTCGAGTACTAATATTTCAAAGTAGTTTAGATTAATGCAAACACTCACGTCTAAAAAGAATCGATTGTAATGAAATTTATAGGTCAACCTTAGAATAAGTTTATTCTATCTAAATTGCCTTCTTAAGAAGCAGCTCTTCCTCAGTCCCTCTTTATCCTTCTACAGCTTTCTGATTTTTTGCTTACTATAGCACTTTGCCTTTTTAGTTCATGTCATTTTTGAACTTCTCAAATTGCTTTGCTTCTTTCTGTGTGATTAAAGTGGCATTATTGCCTCCATTTTTAGCGCTAACTGCCTGTTGAATGTTATTTCTAGCATGCTGCTTTTAGTCCTAGTCCTCCCAGTCACTTATATTTTCATCTTCACTGGTTTGCTCAGGCTTGTAAATCTAAGCTTTGAAAGAAGCTGGAGGTGGTTTTGAATTTTCTGCATTTTTATTAGCTTTAGTGTTTTCTCCTTGGCTAAAAGCTTATGAGAGATTTGAAGACTTCTAAGATTGACCTGCAGGCTAGATAATAACTAAAGCGAAGATGATAAAAATGAAAGATGACATCTTGGGATAAGAAGATAGATTTCTACTTGTTTGAACCTTGAGGATCTGAGACGAATAATTTCTTAATGAGGTATAAAGGAGCATGAAGCTAAAGCTTTCTAATAAATAAAAATGAAATTAAAAGAGATTCCTTATTGAATTATTCTATGAACATTTTCCCTGCCTAAAAATAAGTTCTTGAGAGGCACGTATCTAAAAGCATGAAGTTTCTTGTATGCTACTATAACATCGCAAGAGTTCTTTATGATTTCATTACAATACTGCAATTGCGCGTTTCCAAGCTCAACCTTTACTTATATGCTAGAGGGCCGATTTGAGACGACTAAACTTCTTTAACCCTGGCCAAATAATTTGGTACTTTCGATACAGAGAGCAGGCGAGGTGCGGTTATTTGGATTCACTGAACTGACGCTCAATATCTGACTTCTGAAGAATGGCTCTTGGGCATCATGGGTAAGGAATCTATTTTAAGATGGCTAATTTACTGAGAATTTTTCCTATTCCCAAAGTAATCCCTATTGAGATAAAGGTGTTAGAAAGCCTCCAAGCTGATTTTATTGACTCATTTAGAAAATTTGACAACTTTATTAAAAATTACTCTACTTGTTATAAGTAGGTTGGACTGATTAGTTATAATTTCTGCGACCATGTTACTGAGCACTGAAAGAGTATAAATCTGGCTATGACAATTTCTAATTCCCTTGAGTTCTCAATCCTAAGGTTTAGTTGACACCAGGTGTCTAAAGTCTAAAATTGGAATAGAATTTGATTAGGATAAAAATATTTCATCTACCTCTGAATGGTGTTTTAAGATTATCAATATATTTCGAGGTGTTGCTTCCACCAAGTACAGTCTAGATATTTTGAGTGTTATTAAGTCTCTAATTAATAACTATAATTATCATAAAGACATAAATACAAATCGACTGAATTGTTATCAAAGTAGGTATGCGTATTGCTTTGATTTTGAGGGCTTTACAAATGATGAACTCTTGAGTTGCCATGAGCGTAGTTGTTAAAGCTAGATTATCCATTCTCCTGACTTCTCTATGAAACTGCATCTTACTGCTATGATGAAGGAGTATTTTGGTTTTCATTTGAGCTCATATTTAAATTTCCTGCTATCTTATCAAAGAAATTCTCAAAGGTTTGTTTCAATCCAAATAAGTCAAAGATAGAATTCTGTGCTGGCTATGGTGCAGTGACTTGGGAATCTTAGTGCTATCTGTAGTTTTAAATCTTACTCATATTCTTCCCAGCTTCAAACTCATTTTAGCTCACAGTCTAGTTAGAAATCATGGATGCTGTGAGTTGACTTCCGATCACAGCTCCTTGCTTATTATTGAAGACAGTAGCAGAAACTCCTACTTGATTATGTCTTTCGAAGTTATTTCTTTGGCCTTAGTTTCCTCCGGTGTTAACATACTGGGATGAGATTTCTCGATAGTTGCTTTGTGACTCATTCATGATTATGTCGATGTTACTTTGATTGTAGTCTGAACTGCGAATTTACTTTCTCTGATTAGAGTTTAATGCTCCTCCATTTAGTGTTAAAAAACTTAAGCTGCTTTAAGAATTTGGGTAGCCGAGAGATTGCTCCGATGCTTAATCCTTGATTATTAGTCTATCTCTACTAAACATACTATTGCCTCTGCTATCCTAATAAACCTCCCAGGTTTGTATTACTTCCCTTGAATTAATTGGCGTTACCGGTGACCTGCTGGTTGTTATATAGTTACCCTGGATTAGGCTTGCCTTAAAGCTATTACTGAGGTGCAAGTCTGGAAAAGTTTTCTCTCTCTGTAAGGCAACGCATGTTATCATTCAAGTTATTATTGATGATTGAAGAACTCGAATGTATAGCAGCCTTTCCGTAGTCCATCTCAGACATCTTCAATAAATTCTCTTGGATATTTGAGTCAGGTTTGAAGAATTGAGTGTGGAACAACTTGAAATCCCTAAAGACCAAATTGTTCTTTATCTCGTTTGAGATATAGTTTGAATGCGATTCATAAACTACAAACTTACTAGAAATGTAATGAAGAATTAAACTAAGGTGTCAAAGATCAGCTCAAAAGAAGGCATAGACAATAGAAAATTTATGAATGTAAGTCATTTAAATACATCGATATATAGACTTATTCTTATTCTTGTATTTGTAAAGATCTTCGTAAACATGAATGTTTAATTATTCGAACTTTAGTAGAATTTGGATGTCATCGTACTTCTTCTGGTTATCCAAGCTTTCTTATTCTTAAAGAGCTGCTTGGTTCTTTCTGCCTTAGTCCTCCAAATAATTCTTGATTTTATTGGATTAAAAATGCAAAAGAAGTATTTTAAGGTTGATCTAGCTTTTCCAGACTTAGCAGCTTGCATTAGCCCTTCATACTTTTCAGGATTGTTCTCTATTTCTTATTCTATAAGTTGCTCACTGTAGTAGTTAGTAATAGATTTAATCAATTATTGAGTGCATATTAATGAATTTAGGAGTAAGCAAGTTTCTGAGACGCACATACCATACTACAAAGAAGAACCAATCATCATAAAGAATATATTTTTTTAAATCTCTAACGATAAGTTTTCTCTTGCGTTTAATATGGTCATCTTAAATGTCCTGGTTATTCATTTCATTATAAGTTAAATGATTAAAATATATTTCACTTAGGCACATAGGTCTTCTCTGAGGACGATACTGCTTTAAGTCTAAAGAAATGGAGAAGTTCTGCATGAAATCGTAGAATTTGAAGAAGTCATCTATCAACTGCGGAGTCACTTGCATATTGAGAGGAGATACCACCATTTTAATTTTTGATAATGCGAAAGGCTTTTATATTATATTAAGTTCAAGCACAAATTGAGAAAAACTTGGGTGGAGTCTTGGTTTTTTTGATTCTAGGGTAATGATTGCTTGGTTTTGCTTGTAGATATAGAAACTGGCATTTAAATTGAAATCACTCAAAAGATAAAAGTAGGTCCCTTTGCCCACAAAAACTCTACACATTGCAATCATTTTCTAAAAATACCTTACTCTTTCATAAGATCCTTTAGAGACTCTACTGGCATCGCATCAAAAATTTGGTTCTCTAAGTGTCTGGTTTGTTCCCACAAGCTAGAAGGAATAAACATCTCACTCATTGAGTTAAAGTATACTCTCGCATTAGAGAAATTAAGCTCCTTCAAAATAATGACTCCCTCATCCTTCTTTTCTTGCTCTCTAATACTGATTAAACTAGCTGAATTGTTACAGATGCTGGGGTTTAACCTTTTGATAGGCAAGATTAAGAAGGCTATCAAATGACCACTCTTAATCGGCAGTTGCAAGATCGAACTTGTCAATTACCACACCAAATGTGTAAGGCTTCTCTTATGAGAAGTAATCATCCTCGAATCTGATGTGAAGCTTATTGATGGTCAATCTGAGATTCTTCATCAGGTTGTTAAAATTAGACTTAACGGACTCATCACTATTTTCATCATTGGCTTAACCGTTATTTGCAGAAGCTTTATCGATATCTATTAAGCAATTAATTCATGCATCACTCTTTATCATCTTACTCTTAATTTTCTTCTTGATTTGAAGTTCGTGCTCGAAAATGTTGAAAACATTTGTAGAATCGTAAGATTCATCGAGGTCCTCATCTTAAATGTAGCTCTCATCATGACTCAAGAAACTCATATTCGGACCAAGGATCAGATACAAATCGTCCACTGTCAACTCCAACGGATTAGTCCAAACAAAAATTAATGAGAAGGTGTGAGTCGATATATTTAATAACAGAGAAGATGCTGAACTAAAGACAGAATAAGTATGAATAGTGAGAGAGTGATTAGATAATCTACTCTCAAGAAATGCGAAAGAGTTACCTTGATTTAAAGATTTCCAATCATTCCTGCTTTTAGCGATACTGGGAGCATGAGCCCATCAATTATCCTATTAGCTTCGTCTGGCCTGATGTTAACATTTTTCAAGTTAATGTTGCCTAAATTAAGTTTTAAACTTCGAGTCTCTTCAAATAATGGTGTTTTGATAGTATTATTGATCGTTTGATAGTTTGAAAATTGGTCCCTGCTTCACTACTCACCTTTGAGAATGGATAAATTTAGTTGATTTTTATCGAAGCCAAATAGATACCTATCCAGGTATACCTTGATCATATCATTTATCTTGCTGGTAAACATTCCTGTAGATTCTTTGTTGAGTCAGTAATTTGGAAACTTGTGTCTTTAAAATATTCAAATGGAAGAGTTATGCAAGATTTAATGACTAACTCCCTTTTCTTTTCCTGTTATTAAATTTTATAAACCTCCTAATCTTAACAATCAGCCAATCAGGAATCCACTAATTACATTATCGATCAGTAGAGACTAAAATATTTTATGTTTAAATCGAAGTGAAAAAATAAACATTATATACATCTATACCCCTCCCACTCAAATAAAACTTTCTAACTTAAATATCACTCATATGAATATTATTCTCATAATGAATTAGAAATCTTCATTTATTTGAAGTTTCTGTTTGAGCAATAATTTATAATAATAGTAAAGAAGAGAAGAATAATATGCATTAGCTACTGTCTTCGCAAGTTAATGCTTAGAAGGTGGGCTCCTCCTATAGTAAAATAGAGATTAAATCCTCTATCCAAGCCAACGATATCATCTCTCTTTCTATTTATAATTGAATGAGATATTTATTTATCTATTCAAATTTTTGTATTCTAGCTTTGAAATTATCAAGAACCTTAAAATGCAAATTTATTAAGACTTATAAAATAGTTATGTATGCTTTAAAATGCCTATTCTTGTGTATTTGGTGCTAGTAATAGTTGAGATGGGATATTTAATGAGCATACCAGTCGAGAGGATGATCAATTTCGACGTGGTGCTCACAAAAAACTTATACAAAATAATCACAGTCCAAGTGGTTAGAGTTCTCATAGTCATAGTCACAGTCATGCTCATTTTACAATCTGGCTTTATTTTCTTCAGAGGAAGAGCCCTCAAAATTAATCAAACTAAGGGTAATGAAGGATCCAATAATCGAAACGACGAGAGCGGTAGATTAATTAATTATCTTAATTTTAAAGATAGGCGAGTACGATAGTAATGAACGCAATTAAACTCTCTGGTATATTTTTAGTCTTGCTGTCATCAGCACTCAGTCAGCTGCTGATGGACATGTTCATCTCTTAATTTTACTGCAGTGATGACTATGAGCTCGAAGCTGGCTGTGACTCCACTTTCAGAACTCTTGGGCTATATTTCGGAATAATTGGGCTTATCTTCCTTATGCTAATTTAATTATGTTCATGCATATTCGTAATCTTTGAATGGCTATTTATGCTGTTGATAACATACGCTGACTTTTTTATCAAGCGTCAATTTCCAGATAAAAACATTCCCTTGGGCCAGTTGGAACGATCGAGGAAGATACATAAGAAATCTCTACAAGCTATAATGAAATTTTTGATTGTTCTTTTTATTACTCAAACTATATGAATTATAGTAGAGATCCTCGCTAGGAAGTTTTGTCCTCGTCTTATATTTCCATAGTAAACTTTATCTGCCTGGTGCTATCAACTTACCTGATCTACGACAGGTATATGAAGCCCTCCCTCTATAACAAACTGGTGAACATAGTGATGATATTTCTCGAGTGTCAGCTCTTTCTATTTACTCTAGTTTCAACACTCGACACTCTCTCAGGGATCCGATTGAAACTTATAGCCATCATCTTTCTCTTATTAAATTAACTATTTACAAATCTTAAAAATAATTCCATTTCTGATAGTGGCAGGGGCTTGCTTTGCTTTCTTCTTAGACTTTCTAATTAAGAAGAAAGAGCAGGAAGTTATAACGGTGGATACAGATCTAAAGAATTTCAAGAGCATCTTCTAAATCGAACTCTATCTAGTAGTTATGCTTAAATACAAATTAGACTTTACTTTTAATAAATATGCTTCACGAAATGGAAAAGCTCGTCAACAATCAAAAGCGATTGAATTTAAAGGCATGTTATTTAAACTTTTCATTAATGAGGAGCACGGATAAGAGAAGCATATCCACTCTGTGATAAGCAGACACATGGAAGAGTGCGAAAACGAGCAGTGTCTCTGTAGGAATTATGAACCTGAGTATGATAAAAAATTCACCACGGTAGGCTCAAAAAGATTAACTGCAAACCTTTCACTGGGAGGAAATCTTACGCACATGGGCTCCGACAAATCACTCCAAGATCTCAAGAGACTCCCCTATAAACTCAGCTACAAAACCAAGATTGACATCTTCAAGAAGGAGTTTGAAATAAGGATAGACAAATTTAATGAATGTATTTTAAGCCATCAATAACACTCTTATATTTTCATAAGTGTTTTAATAAATTCTTGGAGGCATATCCCAAAGCATTCGGTATTAAATTGCTAAAGAGTTTTTTCCATCATAAATACTGCGACAGCTCTTACAAAGCCCTATTTGTGTAGTTAGAAAACGCAATAACTTGCAAAAACTTTAACGGAAAAATTTTCATCTATCATCTAAAACCTAAATTCAAGATGAGATGAACAAATCTCTAGAGAGTCCTCTCTCCTTTGATATAAACTAACTACTCAAATTTGAGAAACACAAACTAGACTTTGAGAAAAATTTAGAAGATCTCAGTTTCAGCTGCTAATAGTTCTGGGGAGATCTGATAAAGGAGGATTATGATGTTGATAAGACTCTCTCAACTGCTTATTTAGTCTCGGACAAGATTATAGAGATATAAATTTATTTACTTAAAGCGAAACATAATTTTCTTGAGATAAAGACTCTGTTCTCTAAATTGGTTTCTATTAATCCCCTGTGTATAGACACTTCTAGCACTTATGCCTTGGCCTATAGATATATATTGAGAGATGAATCTACCTTTTCAGAGCTAGTGACTAGGATTTAACAAATCAAAAATTCCTCAAAGCTAGAGCAACAAAGAGAGTAGGGTATTCGTTTCTTTGATTCTGACATATATTCATTGCTCATGGTGTCTGGAGATATCAAAGAACTGGGAAGGATAAAGCAAGCAAACAGCTCCTGTCGTTTTGTCTATGGATATGACCCCAAGGATTTAATAGGTAGTAAGATTAATAAACTCATGCCTGCCCCTTTTGCCATGATTCATGATAAGTTCCTGAATAAACTCATTTAATTTTGAGATAATTATTATCTAAAATATATATTGGTTTGGCTTTCTAATGAAGGGTAAATCTGCTTTTTTGGAAAGAAACCAGCCACTTCCGATTATAACGAAGGATGGATTCCTTTAAATGACCCTATTTTATATCAAGCCTAGGTATCTCTGCACTTCGGTTTAATATTCTCAACTTTCGCTAAAATTCTGAACAAATAAACTGAGAAAATCAAGCGTATCAGAATTAAGAACCTTATTAAAATTTTACAGATTAGCTGATGACTCATTTGAATACCTTAAGATGTCTAAGCTGTGTGTGGTGCTCACAGATGGAGAGGGATAGATTCATGGAATAAATGAGTAGTGCAGTCGAATGATAGGCATGCCTCCTCCAAATGCTAAAAAGCAACTCTCTCTCAACGATAACCAGCTATTCCAAATTTAACAGCTCTGCAAGAGTATAATGCAATAGGAGTACGAATTTGAACTCGTAAAGGGAGTCTAAATGAATGTAGATACTACTTTCTTAAACAAGGAGAGGCAGTTCAGAAGGGAGTATCCTGATATAGCTTGTAAAATAGGCTAGTACTAAGCAGATATTGGAGTGCACAAATTCAGCTATCGAGAGTTGAGGTCTGAAATAAATCTCTTTGTAATAAGGATTGATGAGAAAGACCCTATTTAAATGGGAAGAATCGGATCAAACTTCTAAGACAGTCTCAAAAGTAAATCTCAAGAGGATGAGCTCACTTACTCAGAGTTCTCTATTACAACTGCAAACTCTAGTGTAGTGTCAAGTTAAATGGCCACCTCAAAGTTTAAGACCTTCAAGTCGAAAATTTAGAGCTTAATTGTACCATCTTAGATTTCAAGATTCTAAAAGATCAGCATGCTTACCTTTCTTTTTGCTCTTGGGTATAGCCTGCAACTAATTTCGCTATCAATTTGGTTTAGAATAAAACCTTTATGTCTAATCTTGATGCCTCAACAGTCTCTAAATCTTAATTTAAAGAGTACCTGAGGCTTCACATGCTACTAGGGAAATCCTGTTAATTGCAAATGGCTAAGTGGATTCAACTGGAGATTAAGTGATAGAGGATTAATAGAAATATTTTTATTTCATTTAACAAACTCTAATTGATTATTCGACAACCAAGTTTATGTATTACTCAAATTTGCTGTCAAAGACTAGTTAGCTCTTTGAGGAGATTTAAAATCAGTTGCAAACAAGCCTAAACGATAAGTTGAACTTTGCATCTTATCAAATCAAGATATTTGATATATAGACAGATGCTTCTCTCAAAAATACTACCCAGTCTATGTAAACTGCTCTCAATCTGTTCAGCTCCAAGATACTGAAGTTGTCCACTTACAAGCAGGCTACATTTACAAACGTGACACTCCCACTTATCTCATTTCAATGGAGTCAGCTGGTAGCTAATTCAAAGGGAGGACTAAATTATTATGTCAATAGCGACTAGCAGGACATATACTTTGTTATTCAAAACGGCTTCAACTCTATTGTAAATGGATTAGTAGATTTGCAGGTCAAAACTGAAAATTAAATTAACGACGCTTCAGACTCATCACAAATTAAGAGTTTTAATTTAAGTTCTCTCTTTTCCATTTTATCAGCTTTAATTGCTATACTACTCGCATCCATCAGTATTCTAAAAAATAATGCAGCCATTAAAGAGTCTTAAAACCTAATTTACTTTTTCAGTATCTGTCTAGTTATAATCCTACTCCCCACTAGTTTACCAACACTCACTCACATTGAAAAGATATCCCAGCTGACTCTTATGGCTTTAAATCGTTTGCCTGAAGGTTTTTGCATGAACGAGACCAAGGCCTGTATGGAAATCATTCTGTTCTTAAATGAGCAGAAGGATGGCGAGAAATCCACTCACTTTATGATTAAGAAGCATGATCACAGAAAGTAGAACAGATAGATCCTCAAACTGCCTAAGAACAAGCAGCTTCAAGGGTAGAATAGCATCAGCTCCTACGACTCAGATTCTGACTATGACAAGAGCACTCTTCTCAAGTCTAGAAAGGGCATAAAAACGATGGATGATTCTGCAAGCACAGTTTCCATGGCCTCTGCCACTGCTTCTATCACCTCATCCAAAATAACCTCACTGGCTAAAGTAAGAGCAAACCAGGACTCGTATGTTGCTCAGTAGATGTCCTAGGCATAGCGAGTTCGCAGGAATCAAGGAGGAACTATTGATCTTGATTTCGGGCATGCCAAAACCTCTGAGCTCCTAGATGATGACTAGGAGGAAAATGAGAACGCAGAACTTAGTGAGACTGAAATGAAACAAAGGGAGAGGGAAAAGGGCCGCAAGCATTAAATCAACAAGACCTTTAGAAGAAAGAAGATAAAGAAGTTCATATACTTGATAGTCACAGCTCTGCTTATAGCTATCTACTTCGTGATAACCGCTTGGTATTTAAATATGGTTCACAGCTATGAAAAGCAGTACTCTAAGTACTATAAGTAGATTGGAGACAGGATTCAGTGCTATACAAATGTGGCTACTTATTCTATGGACACACTAGCTCGGAACTCTTTCATGAGCACTAGCTCTATTAAGAGCTTGAGTGATTACTATCTCGCTGATTGCCAAGAGAAAGAGGATATTTATCTGTAGCTGATGCTTGATGGGTAAAACAGCAACTTAGACACCTTTAATTCGCTTAATGGAAATTAAACTTCGTTATCTTATTGAGTTTTAGCAAGTTTTGAAAGTTCGATGGTGATAGTATTTGCTAAACTTTGAGTAACAATGAAAATCTGAATTACTAAAAGTGCTAGGCCATTTAGGATGGTATCTTAACAAAGGGACTAACAGAGACTCTCTATCACTTCCTAAGGAACATTGAATAATTAATTCAAAGTAATTATTTTCCTTAAACTACTTTTCATGATTGAAAAGACTTTAATGACTTTCTCGAGTGTGCAGAGACTTTCGTACTCTCAGACTAGATCCCCCTTGTCCAAACTCTCCTAAAATCTTACTAAAGCAATTAGCTGATCTCTCTGCATGAGATCTACATTAAAAGCTCTTTCGAGTACATGAGGGAGCAAAGTCTGGTGATAATATAAAACTTCTTTGAGAAAATGAACAGCTATTACAACATGATTTTCGGCATCTTCGTCAGCATCCTCTCAGTCAGTCTTATCCTTATCTAAGTGCAACTCGTGAAGATACTGACCAAATAAATCATCAAGATGTATCTTATAGTAAATGCAACTAATATTGAGTATATCATTTGAGTATCATGTTGTATTGCTGATACCGTTCAGTGGAAGAACCTAAAATGATCTTAATAAACTTATGATGATTAAGCTGTGAGAGAAATACTCATTCACAATATATAAAAGTAGATATTACTCTGAAGCATAAATCCCTATTTTGTTATAAACTTTATTTTCCAATCAAATTGAAAAGAAGTAGTGAAGGATAAATTGAAGTTATAATTTAAAAATTAAGAGTTAAGTTTTCTCATGAAAAAGGTAAATCTTCAGTTTCAGTCCTCGAGATCTGGACCTTCAACAGCCTCAGTCAGTTCTTATGACTTAAGTAAGTAATAAATATCCATTTTGAATTGCTACTCTAGATCCTTTCAATCAACAGCAGAAGCAGTCTTACAATTAGGGAAGTGCATAGAGTTACTAGGTAAATAGCATTCTTATTTAAGACTTTTTTGCTAGTCAAATACTTTCACTTCACCAAATATTTCACATCTAAATGGAAAAAAATAAACATTATTATATTTAAGAAATAGCCAAGCCAAAAATCACCAAGGATTTAATTCTTCTGTCTCTTTTAATCCCTCTCAGGATAAAGTTTTACAAGCAAAGAATATCCGCATTCAAGAGGAATTAAAGGCCAAAGAGAAGAAAAATATTCATAAATTACAAATATATTGCTAATAAAAGATTGATAAAAATGTATTCATGATGTGCTTTTGAGAGAGGCTGCAGATGAATTTGTCTCTCTCAATAATAAAGTGCATTTAATAGACTAGATTACCTCAGATCTAGCTTTTATTAATTAGTTTTTATAAAAGTTTAATTTAGCTGACGGAAAAATATCATCAGTACCCTTGGAATGCTAGGGACTCATTTCTATTGCGGCAGTCAGTGAGAACCGAGCCCACGAAGTAGGCATTGCGATTTACACTCCTTTCAAGAAGAAGATCACTCTCTGTTAATTCCACAACTTATTTTAAAATGAAAATCTTAATTGGTAGACTCAAGTTTGTATAGCCATACAAGTAAGCCCCGATCTTTTCGAGATTAATCTTATAGTTTAAATCTTAAACCAATTTGAAGTAACTGAGGTAATTATGAGTGAGGTAAGTTTCAGAATACAGGAAATTTATTGCAATAAAGTCTTCTTTAGTCCTGCAGAGAGACTCAAATTCATCAAAGTCTTCATGAATTTGCCGAAAAGCTAGTCAATTTAAGAGAAATTCTTCATCCTGCGTAAGATTCCATCCCTCATAATTCAAATTTGCCTTTATTAATTTTTAATGATATAATTTCTAATGTAGCAAGATCTGACTTTAATGAGCAATCGGGCTATAATCATATTAGGGACTTCCTCACTGATAAATTTAGTTTCCTATGTATGCAAAAACTATTTTCATAAATCGAAGTTAGAATCCTCTCCATCAAACTACGTTTCTATGACATGTCTCGCTGCGTTGATCTTACATCTAGAAGTTTAACATGGACTATCTATAGATCCTAATGAGGTGAAGCTAGATTTCTACTTGAATCATCACCATTTGCATATGGACTCAATTATAGTATTTTTACCTTTATATTTTAAATTACTTGTGAGCATCTGAATCTGCTTAATCTAAAAGGAGGGATGGAGAGAAGTGCCAAGAAAGTGACAGTGATGTCTTTATTTAAGACTTCAAATCCTTTGGGAGCTAAGCTTTTAAGAAGTCTCCTTGTTTCCCCTTGCGCCAACCCTTCAAACTCAATCTTTACTATGATTATAATAAATCATTAACTTCTATTTAATAAGGGCTTATGATATATTTTGGAGCAAGTCTTGCAGGCTTCAAGCTTAAATAACTTCAAGCAAAGGTTATCACAGCACTTAGAGAACCTCTCTACTTTTGAAAGCTCTCATCAGCAACTTCTCTACGTTTTGAGAAGACACAAAGAGTTAATTTTTTAATTTTTAAGCTTTAAAACTAAGAAGACGCACTTTGAACAGACCCATTACCTTCCTCTCCAACTTGATAAGGTTCACTCATCGCCTTAAGTTGACTTTCTCATTACTGCACTTGTTAAGTAGCATATCCCAGCTTTGGTGCCAAAAATTGACAAAGTTTAAACTGATAAGCTGCAAGAGTTCCTCTCAGCTGTTGAAGAGCACTTTATAGTTGACATTTCAGAGGAGGAAGAAAAGCTAGAGAATCTTGAAAAGTCAAATAGGAAAAATAATGCAGGTCAAACCAATCAGAATTCGGGTTAAAAGTTGTTCTAGAAAGTCTCCGATCCTTTATCAAATCAAGCACAGTCCAATGTTAGAGAAGAGATTTCTAAGCCTTTGATTAAGGGAAAAAAAATTTAAAAAAGGGGAGGAGGAAGAAGGGGAAAAGCTGAGGAGCAATATGAACTCTAAAATTGGATTCCAAGCTGCTCTAGTAAAAAAACTCAACTCAGATATCCAAGAATTCCCCTAAAAATCAAAGAATTTACTAAAAATAAGGAATACAATAAAAAAAATAAATAGTTTGTTTTATTTAAGAAAAGGGGACTCTTATGAAAAGAATAAAGCAGTCTTCTAGGATTGTTAAGTTAACAAAAGTTTGAAGAACGTCATTTAAATAGTCGACCCTCAGATTCAGATGCTCAACGATAGGATAAAATTGACATCATAAATTTAAATTGATTATATTTCTATAAACTAGCTTTTGATATGTGTGAACTAAGAACTCTAGTTGTAAGTTGTTGATATCTTAATGAAAATATAGATTGGTTGAGTAAACTATTTTCCGGCTCTTAAGGGAAACTCAGTCTGAAGTTTCATGAGTGTTCTCACTGGTTGCAAGACTAGATATTACGCTAGCTTTTGCAAACCATATCCTTCAGCATCAATAATCTTTTACGAGACCAACAATCATCAAAGAAAACTAAGCAGTCCATGAACTATCTTATCCTATGATAAGAATGAAAAATGCGCAGTACCCACTCCTTATGCTCATGAAGAATGGCAACATATCAGTGTAGAATTAGTAAAAATAGAAAGAATTTGGAGGGTAAGATAAAGTTAAATCAATCCTCGCTCGATCTTATTATTGTTCAATTAGTAATTAATAATTTTATTTTAAAAACATAAAAAGACGAGACCCACCCAGCATGAACATAGAAGATCAATCACCTATACTACTTTAATAATGTAAGCAATCTAAGAATACAATTAAAATATTTGGGATTCTAATTATCTATTGAAAAGGCATCTATTAATCTATTTCACATATTCTTGTATAAACAATTATTTCTACTTTAAATAGCAAAGATAATTTTCTAGAAAAAGCACTTTCATTCCATTTCATTTCACTTCTATTAATTTAATTCTTTTTATATTGATAAGGCATTCGCCTTTTTACTTCATATAAATATATAACCAAAAATTACTAAGAGAGTTATAGATGATGATGAAGATGAAAAAAAGCTTCAATATAATTTTTAACTAAAAGAATCATCATTTTCATTTATTCTTTCTTATATCCTAAAAGAGATATTTAAATCATTCATATATTTCATAAAGTTACCGCGCGGAAATTCCGCGCGCGCGGAATTTCCGCGCGGTGATATGATATGCTTTCAATTATTTAATCAACAAATGGAGATAATATTGTTGACGATCAAATATTATTTATCATATTAGATCATTATATCTATAGAATCCATAAATTGATCGCGCGGAAATTCCGCGCGCGCGGAATTTCCGCGCGGAGATGAAAGTCTTAAAGTAAGGAAAACCCCAAAACCTTACTTATAATATCCCATTTAATTATTTATGCTTATATTAAATATAAGACATTCCTTCTTACTCATTAGACATTTCTAATTCAAATTACTTTAACTATAAATTTCTAAAAAAAAGTTTTCTTTATCTCATTAAAGCATAAAATTATATTTGCATTCTGGCATCTTTCCTTTCTTAAAACTTACCAAAATTAAATTTTTGGGGAAATATCATAGCTCTAATAGCTTACTTCTTTCTAAAAATGCTTAATGAATGCTTCATCTCCATTTGTCTTTATATAACTATTCTAATAAACTAAGCATTTTAACTTAACTTTTATTTTAGAGTTGGATGAAGGGGGACGAAAGTTAACAGATTCAGATGAGCAGTTCATTTAAGAAGTGAGAAGTGTTGATGAAATGGTTATACTTCTCCGCTTCAGGACATTAATTCCATCTGACTAAAGCTTAATATACTTTAGCTACTCATAAATTAGCAAGCTAACAGGCATCAATCTATCAAGAGTAAGAAAAATATGTCTACAAGCAATAGCCCAATAGAACAAAACATCTCAAGGACAGCAAATATTAAAAACGAAAACATAATTTTCTCAAGAGCAATTAGATTTCCTTATCTCTCAAGACACACTTGTTAAATAAGCTGGAATGAGCATCATTGAGAGATGCATTATGTTTCACAGAGCCTTCCCAAATAAATTCATCTCTCCTTCTTAGATGAGAAACATTTACAAAAAGCATCATATTAAGCGAAAAGCAATCGTTACACTCAAATATCAAACCCCAAAACAAACTGCAAAGATTAAAATTCTAGAGAAGGAGATGCTTCAGGCAATTTAATTAGCAATAGATAATAAACGAGAAATTCTCTTCGTCGATGAAGTGATGTTCACTATAGCTACTAGGCAGAGATTAGACTACAGCAACAAAAATCAAAATATTCAAGTACAAGATAAACTCCAAGCTTAGGAAAGCTTAGCTATCGTTTGTGGAATCTCGGCATCTAAAGGACTTGAAATATTTTACATGCATGACAGATCAATCGACACTGAGAAATTTCACGACTTCATCCTTGGAGTGCAGGAGATCTTTAAAGATAGGAAGTTAACTATCATGCTTGACAATTTGAGAGTCCATCACAGTAAGCGGATTAAAGCACTCTGCAGTGATTTCTCAATCGAACTTATTTTCACGCCACCCTACTCTCCGCAGTATAATCCAATCGAGAATTTCTTCTCTTTGCTGAAGAACTAATACAAAAGGATTAAGTTAAAGGCATCTCTCAAGAATGAGAAGATAAATGCAAGGAAACTCGTACAACAGTCATTCACTTCAATAGATGAGAGAGTTGTTCGATAGTTATGTGTGAATAAGTTAATTAAGTTAGGAATAACTCTTAAGTGAAATTAATTCAAATATTAAACCTCATCTTAGAGAGATTCTGATTCAAACCTTCCTAGTTTTTATCAAATGAAGCATGAGCATGATTGTCAATCATCATTACGTTATTTTGATGCTATTATTTATTTGCTGACCCTGGTCCATCATTGTTACGAAATTTTTTGAGAGAAGTCACTGGCTGAGGATTTGGCTTCTGTCTCTTTGCCTTGAAAATTTTAGATGACTGTTTCATGAGCTGGAGAGTCCTGCCGTTTTTTCTCTATAAAAAATTTTAAAAAATTTTTTAAACTTAAATAAGGGAACTTTTTAAAGTTGTGAGAGCCAGGTATCTGAAATTAGGATGAAATCACTTTTAGTTGAACCATCTGATGCAGAGTTTCTCTTATCTTAAGTAAGTTTGACGATGTGAGCGAGGTATTCAGGCTGGAGAGTATTGACTATGTTGAAGAAGTATTGTCTGTCAATAGGTTTTTGTTTCTCATCCATATCAGGGAGGAATCTCAAAAGTTCAAAGTCATCCTTAATTCCCTTGAACACTTGTCGGACTGATAGCTCATCGTACTTTGGTACCTTAGTCATCTTGACCTCGCACATTTTTAAAAGTTGCTTGTCTCCTTTGAGGATCTGCCGAAAGAAAATTTTCATTTTTTTTTTTTCCCATTTTTTTAGTATAAAAATTTTATGAGCCAATGTTTTTAAATTTTTAGTTTTTTGTGAAGTAGGAGTAGAGGTCAGTCTTTGATCGGAATCGCCCAACCAGCTCCTAAGGCCCAATCCTCATCAAAGTTTCGTCCATATTTTCTTCACATGACTGCTCGAACTGATCCCACTTCCGTTTTGAAGATTCCATATTCTAATTTAATAGTTAAAGTCAGCTATGAAAAACTCAATATAAAGTAATCGATTTCTTATAGTAAATAGCTCAGTGGAAGTGATTATTTATTAAGAGAAAATAGAAGTCCTAATAGATGATAAAATTTTAGAAATGAAATTAGAGCTAAAGTTAATGTTTTGCTAAAATTATGTGATTAAGTGTGATTTATTGTGATTTATTGTGATTTTTCGGATAAATTTGGCAAATCTGAAAACTTGATTATTTTCAATTAAAGTTAAGTTGGTTACTATATAGGAGAGGGAGGATAGCCATTGTGATACTTACTTACTTATATTGTAATAAGAATTTATTAGCCATAATTATTAATTTGTATTAAATATATATGAAAGAGGAGCAGGGCGACTATGACAGTGATGACTCTCGTTGTGATGATGAGTCAAGTTTAATGAAATTTTCCAAAAACCCTAAAAAAGAATGGAAAAAAATTTTTAAAAATAAATTTAGGAAAGAGAAGTAAGTATTCAAATGTGATTAACATCTTTATAGAAGCGAGAGAATTTTCTGGATTGTCATCCAACTAAGAAGCGATAGACATCCTTGAAAAAATAACTAAAGGATTCAAACTTACAATGAAGGATATTCAAAATCATAAACTACTCAAATCACATCCACTCTCAGAATATGAGTCTGAAGAAATCAGAGACTTAATTCGAGTCAAGAGATAAAAGATTCAAAGAAAAAATACTTCTGCTGCTTCTTTGAAGGACTAGTAAGATGAACTCTTGAAATATCTATCACACTTTTACCTGGAAGAAAAAAACGATGCTAAAAAAATTTTAAAATTGAAAAAATATATCAGAGTTGATAGTTTCCTTAAAATAAAGGGCCCCAAATAAAAAAAGCTAAAGTGTCGAAATTTATTCTTCAAAATTACAATGAGTTAGAGATAGGAATCAAACTCTAAGTTCATAAATCACTGATGGAAAAATTTTCTGAGAATCCTCCACTGATGACTCTTTGTTAAGAATATCAAATTAGTCTTGAACAAGACAAACTTGAAAAACTTTTCAAAGCAAGAGAATTGGATAAAATAAGTTCAGAGCTCAAAAGATTAAACATAAGTTAGATACTCAACATACATTAAAGAATGTCAAAAATCATTCCAAGCTTATGCCACGAAGGATAAACACTATTTTTCACACTCTATCCATTTTTGAGTGCTCCCAATATTTTAGAAATGACTCAAGAGTCATTCAAAGAAGTTATTCGGCAAATGATACTTTCTCTTAATAGATATCTTCAGGACAATGATATTTTATACAACTCTCATTTCATAGGATTACTAATAGAATCATTTCCTTTACTCCTGAGGGACAATACTTAGCTAGATAAACACTAAACTTAAATAGAGCAAAATATGAATGATCTTGGATTCACTCAAGTCGAATCTCAATTGATCTCAGTAAACCCTAAAAATTATTTTTGGCCAGGGTTTATTAAAAAATTGCAAAGCTGTTGCTCACGATCAAAGCAAGTATTGATAGAATTTCTATCGAAAGTATAGGTCCTCTCTGATCCCTTCATCATATTTGATGAACTACTTGATCTATTTAGATAGAGAGATATTCTCTTTACTCTTATCAACAAGAAAGATAAAATCAAACTTCCATTAGAGAGATGCCTCCTCATACTCTAATCATTAAAAGAGTTTTAAAAGTAGGAAATAGTTAACATCTTAGAACTCGATGAGCAAAACTGGATGAGAGAAATTAATAAGCGCACATCTCAATACTCTACTAAGACGTTGGAAGAATGCAAGAATGCAGACACCAACAAATAAATTTTTGAAGAAACTATCAAAGACTTTTATCAAAAGAGAGAAGTTTCGCTAGATGAGATGATGGAAATTTCAGAAAAGGTGGAAAACGTTTGTGATGAGTACAAACATAATGAGTTCCAGGCAACGATAGCTGGAATAGTTTTAAGTTGCTCAAGTAGCACTATTCAATGTCATCTTCCCACCGCTTCTGGAAAAACTTGGATTATTAGCTTAATAGCTGAATACTGGAAATAAAGAGGGAAAAAGGTTCTCATTTTAGTATTGAATGATATTTTGAAAACTCAGGCATAGAGATAGCTTCCCCCCTCTAGGAATAAATTTAAGTATTGAAACCATAGAAAACTTTTATGGATAAAAGAATACTCATGAAATCACAATCGTGGATGAGTACGATTAAATAATTTCAGCACATCCATTTAAAATTGTCTAAGGAAAAATATTTGGAATATGGGACATGACTCTGACTCAGTGCTATTTGTTCAGCGCAACTTGCGATCCAGGGATTCAAAGGATTATACAGAAAACTCTTGGGTAAACTAAAATTCTTTCATTCCAAAGTGAAGTCGAGTATGTGTCTGGAATCCAGTAAGATCTTGGAGGAGACATAGAAATATTTAAGAAGCAATCGGAGAGAGCAGATCACACTATTCAATTAATTGAAAAATTTGCCAAGCACATTCCACTAATCATCTTCAGCGATAAGGACACTCATGACAAGTATGAGAAAATAGTTAAACAATTAGGAGTAACAAATTTCAAGAGAGGAATTTCCATCGAAAACTTGGATGAAATCTCCTAGTGGCACAGTGGTGTTTTGATGCTGAGTCCTGAGGAATGCTGTGGCTACAACACCCGATTCAGATAGGACTCGAAAGTAATTATCTCATGCAATGTTAATTCAGAAAGTCAGTATCAATAGATGAGAGGAAGAAGTTCGAGGACAAGAGGGATTCTTCAGTCAGTTTACGTGGCAGTCAGCAACTAATCGAAAAGCTAAATCATTCAAGGAATGAAGCAACTTTCAATGCAGCAACTTATAGATGTTGAAAAACTACTTGAAGTAATTTACAAGAGAAGAAATACTAAAACACTAATTGAGGCACTTCACCAATCAGCAGAAGCAAAAGATGAAATAAGATCTTTGCCTCATTTAAAGCAAGTAATTGGTGAAAAAGAATTCAGACGACTTTAATGAGTGTTGTTTCCTATTCAGTTCATTCATTCATTAAAAGGGTGTCCAAAAATTAATTAGTTCTCAAAGAAAATGAATTATAATTTTATTTCCCTAAATATTTTACTAAATGCTTTATTAGAGTTGATGAGGCATTATTTATCGCTGTTTATCTCTCAAGTTAAATATCGTCTAAAAATCTAGCAACTCTTCTTAATAGACTCAATTCGTTTGAACGTCTCACCAAGGATTTACTTCTTCCTAGGGTCTTAAAATTTCTCTTCATGATATAATAATTTTAATCTACTCTTGTCATGTATATGAAATGAAATTTGACGCAGTGGAGTTGCAAGATTGAACTTAAAGAGCTGTTACATCTTTATTTTGATTAATTCTGACTCTTATTTTGTATTTGTGAACCAGAACTTTAAGCTTAACAACTACATCTCCTGAGTAAGATCATCGAATTCTGCATGCTCGAATACTCATTTTAAAAAAAATGATTAGAGACATTCATTTTTGTCCAATAATTTTGCTTCAAAGAGATGTGTCTCGATCCTAGATGGCATCTTAATTTTGTTGAGAGCTACTGTTGATTTGCCCAGAACAGCTTTTCTTTCAGACTCAAGACCAAACCCATTAAATTACCAACTTGGGCACTAGTTTTATGTTGGTGATTTTAAATTATGCCTATATTATACGAAATTTTTTTCCATGCTTGAGTCCTTAGTGCCAATGCTGGACTATCTCAACTCTAAATATCAGCTATTTAAGACTTTCTATACTTTACTACTTATAATTATTAAAATTGAAATGAGACCGTGGTTGATGATATCTTACAAAAAATGGAATCCTAGCCGCTTCCACTTAAACATATGATCTAGGCTAAAACTGGCCAGCTCACTAAGTGGGCAAAGGCATAACTACAATTATTTATTTTCATAAATATCAAAAATTAATTTTTAAATAAGTATAGCACAAATGACATTGGAGTTATACACCGCTATTAAGATTTCATTATTCTATCATATTAACTTGCATTTTCAAGATTTATATTTGCTAATAGCGTCAGTAAGCAGTAGATTTAAGTTGACATTTCGGTATAACTATTATATATAAAAATAATGCTAAATCCATATTTAAACTCTTCCTTATAAGTTATCCAACAACTTGCTAAATCATTTTTGCTGGATTAACAGCTGCTGCTCCTTGCTGGGTATCTCTCTCTCTTCTCAATTCTAAAATTCATAATTATAGCTGAGAATTTAATAAAAAAAGAGAATTAAATAAATAATTAATTGCATATTAAATGCTTGTCAATTGAAATGTGAGTTTTGGGTTGAAATTATTTTAGATATGAATCCAATAGAAAATAGACGAATTAAATTTGTAAATTCATTTTCTTCAATTAGTTCTCTAAACAAAGCAATACGAGATATAGAGCGAACTATTATTTACACTCGCACAAGCTCTGAACTGTGCAATGAAGTTTTTCTTCTTATATTAAATAAATATAGAGTATATTATAGGATGAATAAGATTGCATTATCGAGATTGCTATTTACAAAATACAAATAATTGTTGATACTTAATGCTGGCCATGCATTTTCCAATTTCTTGTTCAGCTTTTCTCTTAATTTGAGCCTTTTTACTTAATTTTCACCTTTCCGATAGAATTCGCTCTTTTAATTTTCCCAGTTTTAATCCTTCTGAAGGCTTTATCTCTAAAAAATTAAGATAAAGTGATAGAAAAGTTACCTTATTACTCATTTGTAAAAATTTTATAAAACTCCATCTGCCTTTTTCTTCTATGAGCTCGCTTTCTTTGGGCTAAATGGATCCTCGATTCAACTTTTTGTAATTTGTTCTCTATTTCTCTCATCATTGTACTTGCCTATATTTATTCTAGTTATTTTGAAAATAAAAGAAATTATCGCTAAACTTTTAGCTAATCTCTCAAAAGCAAATCAAATAAAAAAGGTTTACTTGGTTTTGATGCTTACCATGAATTTCTAGAATGTTTTATCTATGGCTAAGTCCAAGCGCACTTCTTCCTGCACTTCTTTCATTTTATTTTAATCAATTTGATTATTAATTTCACAAGATGTAATTTAATTCAGTTGACTTTATAAGTATAGCTTGCTTAATTTAGACATATCAATCATAGATAATCTAATCGTATCTATCTTATATTTTTCTGCACCTGATCATTCTAATAAATCCTAATCGTCATCTTTAAACATTATTAAATTTTCTTTTAATACTTACCTTAAAGTAGATGGACATATAGTACTTTAATTGTGATAGTTTCATTCTGCCTTTGAACTCTAAAACTATCCTTTTCAAAATGACTATTTTGCTCCGAATATCTTCATTTAACATTCCAGGTACGAATGCATTTTAATAAGAGACAATATTGAACTAAAGCCAAAAATAATATCAATAAAGTAGTAATTAGACAAAAGTTTTACTTACTACATTTCGAAGTCTCAGTATTCTAACCCAATTCTTGGATGAAAAAAAATTACTCTAGCCTAGTGTATCCTCCAATCATTTTTCCATTAATTATAAAATGTATTAATTAATATAAATAATCTAATTTATCATTGTTATAATTCTTGATTTATGCTTAATTTATCTTGATTAAATTAACATGATGATCTATTTCTAATCATTCTATAATTTAATATATTAGGAAAGAAAATTAGATAAAGACTAGCTAGAAAAAGTGAAACTTAAATGCTCTTTCAAAAAATTATATTTAAATCTTTGTTCTTCATTTATTTGAAGAAAATATATCTGTAAAGGTAAACCATTTAATTATAATTTAATTTTATGTTTTAGGGTTTACTAACTTGGAGCATAAAAACTATAGAGAGAATAAACTATAGTTCAAAGGCTCGATCGAGTTTGTAGATATAGTCAAATAAAGCAAAAAAAACGTAAAAATAAAGCAAAATTTAAAAAATAATATTGCAATGGCCTCTATATATGATAAATACACGTCACTGTATTGAAATTGCACTGAAATTGTATTTGAAAAAATAATAATTACTTTTTAAAAAATAATAAATTCTTTCTTATAACATTTGATATAGTATTAAATTGTAAGTAAATTTGATCCATGCCACTTCTTCGTAAGAGGCCTGTGTAAAGAGCTACCTTGCCACAAGTTTTTGAACTTGCATAATTTCTTGGTTTGGAGTTTTTATCGAATTGGTGGAAGAGGAAAATCATAGAATATTTAAATAAGTTATCAAATAAGCCTCATATTGAGCTACGTAGCTCGCAATTTAACAGCCAAATATTTCAACTCTTCATTTATTATTTTAACTTAATTTCGATTTTCATTTTATTTCAGGTATAATTTTATGTTATAAATTTGTGTATAGGACTTGCTTGGCTTGAGAGTGAAAAACGGTGAAGTTCTTATTGAGGTTAAGCAGCTTGTAATAAGCTGGGTAGAGACCTTAGTCACTCTCTCAACATTGCTTGTCTTGCTAATGAACTTCTATTCGATATGATCTGCTTGCAACAAGCAGACTCACGCTTTGCAGTTGCATAAAATTATACCATCTTCTCTCTTTAAATTAGAAAAGCTATAGACCATCCTATATCATTTTAATATACTCATTTTCAATAAAGATACGTCTCACACTTAATTTCAAGTTACTTATTTAAATATTAAAAATATATAATTTAAAGATAAATCAGAATAAATGAGACTTGGTTTATATTATAGAATATGAAGAATGGAATAATTCGCAGGATCTCCTTGACTAGCTGCAAAGATGAGGAACCTTCAGGCTCGGTGTGATCTTTTATGTACCTTGATATCAGCAGTTTAAATATTGCTATTTCTTTAATTCAAATAAAAAACAATGCTGAGCCCATTAAGATTTCATTTTTGTGTGCTTTTATTTTAATTTTGAATTTTATAATTTCTAGCGAACTTTTGTTAGCAGATATATTAAGTAAAATTTTTAAAGCGTAAAGGTAAATATTTAATTAAATCAAAATTTCAAATATTATAAGCTGAAGGGAAGAAATGAACACTTCATTATTATGAATGAGATAAAGGTGTCTTTTATTACGGGGTTAGTTAGTTTTAAGGTTACAATGACACTTTTTAGACTATAGTTAGAGTAATATTTCTTTATTGGACCCAGGGATTACTTTATGCAAAGTTCTTCACTGCTCTTTAATTTACCTGTTAAAAGATAGATAATTTTCTTTTCTAAATTTTTACTGATTAGAGTAATTGTTAATTTTCCATTGCTTCAAAGAATTAGGTTTGAAGTAGGATTAAGTAAAATATCTCTCATCCCTTGGCACAAGAAATGGTCTGGATAAAAAAGGAATACAATAAAATTTTGTCAAAATGTTTCAAGCTTCCTTCCTCATGAATACTTAGAAAGTTCCCAACTTCTTGACTTCTTTGGTAAATGTTTTTTCTGGATTTTAATAATCGAAGCTGAAAATTTTTTTTCTTCATGAACTATAATTAAGTGTCAATTAAATAGTAATTAAGAGCACTTAAGATGATGTTTCATTCCCACTTATTATAAACTTAAAGAGAGCACACATTTATTTAAAATCTAGTAAATTTCTTCGCAAGAGTCGCTTGACTCTGTTCCAAGAAAAGGAAGCGACTGATCCATAAAGTCATTAAAGGTAACCTTCTCGACTTGTAGTTGTTCAAACTCCCACATTCAATGATTTGGAAGATGAGTCTATTATTAATTAAAGTTTGCTTAAAAAGTGAGGACGTCCTTCATTTTATGATTTAGCTGAGTTTCCCAGATTTAATCCACAAGGCAAAGATCATGCTTCCAAATCATAATTATCACTTACAAACATTTTCAAACTAGAAGATTCAAGTTACTTCGAAATTCCAGCGATCTCCCTCCATTTTGGAGTAAGTATTTGTTTTAAAAAAAGGAAGCAAATTTCTTAATGATTTTTTACATACAAAGAAAAAAATTCCATAAAAAATATTCGTCGACAACAGTTCTATGTTAGAGCATGCCTCTATAACCTAAATGGATTTCAACTTCTCTTTCGTAATAAGCTGAATAAACTCCATAGGCAAACTACTGTGCAAAAACCTTGTCAGAATTTACTTCTATCTATTTAAGAGAGTGCATTATTCTCAACCACAAGGAGAGATATTCTTTTCAATAAAAAATATGCCTAAGAAATAGTCAGAGCTTACTAGAGTTTCTAATCAATTTTAAAACTACTTGTTTTCTAATTTTTTTGGTGGGATGTTTAGCTTAGTCCATGAACCCAACTTAACTTGAAGCAGGAGCTTTAAATTAAGCTCTTTTGAGCCTTACTCTACTATAGAGAGGAAATAATTTAGGTAGATAACAGCAAATTCAATTATTCTACTTGTCCATAGACCTAATTCAGAATAAACTCTAGGCTTGACACTACGTGTTTATTAATGAAAACGATCACTTTTCAAAACTTGCCAAGGATCTATTTTTATTAAACAACAAAAAAATAAAATATATAGCGTATAGTTCCTTTGATGGCTGGAACATTTACTTCTTTTAAAATTGATGCGCAAGTTATAAGACTGCTGCCTAATACACTACTTTGTCTAACTAAGCCATTTATTATTATCCTAAACTAAGTATTCGGACTTGGGCTTGTTCGCTAAATCCCAGTAGAGGTAGTTCGAGATTTTGTTCAAATATGTGCGCTCTGCTGAGCAACTAATTTTAAGAGTTTAACTAATTGATTAACATCATAAAAAACATTTTAATTTAAAAATGAGATCTCCATTATCCCTCATACTTTGCTCTACTTATTAGCCAAACTTCAAATGAACTAAAGGAAAGAAATTCAAGATTGGTTGGAAAGGAAATGCAAATCACAGAGGTAGCAAATAAAGTAGTCACAAAACAACTCAAAAAGGGTATTAAGAATAGATCTGATATAATAATTGACTTTATAAACGGTAATCTCTCCTCTTTTAAATCAATTCGAAAAAATTCAAAAATTCAAGATGAGTTTTCCCAGCACCAATTCAATAAAATGATTTGCAAGCTCAAGAAATTAAATAAAAACAACAAAAACGTTTTAAGCTACTGCAATGAGGTCTAAGAAAGCTTTGCTTTAAAAATGCAAATATTTCAAAGCTTGAAGATAATTTTGGCTTCAAATATCTCAGCCTTTAAAAATTATGCTTATATTACTATGCTCAATAGTATGATCAGTTTCTGGATATTAATTTTTGTATTTGGAATAAAAAAACCTCGTCAGCCACCTCAGTAGCCATTCTTTCATCCCTTGAAAACAATAGCAGCTCGATGATTTTAGGAAAGAGTTATTACCTCATTCGGGGGGGGGGCCTTTCCTTGTCATCCACTTTTTTCATCAAAATATGGAAAATCACTATCTAGCCTAAAATTAGCCAAAATCAACAATTTTTTTGTCCTAATTCAATTTCAGAATGCTTATCACGATCATATTCTCTAATTTAGAAAATAGAGCTTGAATTTTTTAGAATCAGTCAAACAAAACTTTTTATTTTTAAGGCAACTTTATAGAATAAAGATTTTATTTTATTGAATAAAAACATATGTTTTCAATATATAAGATAATAGATAATTTTGAAAAATATCAATGCTACAAAAGACATTATGTGATGAAATTCCTTTTAACTTACTTAAAGCTATTTAAAAACTAAGGCTTCGATATTTAATTCTAGAATATTTTATTAGAAATCTAGAACACATGAAATTTCATATTTAATCATTCAATCAAAGAACAATATGTATTTAATAAAATAAATTGACTTTGGTATATTTTTTTAGTTAAATTTATGTTATTATGGGATGCTAAAAATGAAAAAGACTCGAACGCATTGATAAGATGGTTTAAAGAATTTAGAATTAGTTTTAGATTAGATATGTTTCAACTTGTTAATGACTTAATTTTCCCTAGTGATTTTGCCATTCCTTTAAGATTTAATTTTTTATAAATAGATATTTCTTGAAGGTTCAAAATTTTTTCTAAATTAAAGAATATCATCGTGATCAGCCTTCTGATTTGAACTAGGACTAAAAATTGGAGTTTTTGGCTAATTTTAGGCTAGACATTAATTTTTAATATTTTCATGAAAAAAAGTGGATGACGAGGAAAGGCCCCCCCCCCTCATTCTTATAGATGAGAAAAGGTTTTAGAAGTTTTTAAGAGATGCATATGTAAATTCAAATAAGTTTGAGAAAAATTTTGGGATTTATTAATGACTAAAATGATGTTTTAGATTAAATTGAGTAATAAATAATTCTGAGACTTCGTAAAGAAAGTACCTTCGTGATTGATGAGTTTAATTGGATAATTGAATATGGATCTCCAAGCCAAATGAGTTCGATTATTTACATCTTAAGTTAAATAAGGAGATAGTTGGTTTGTCTTGATCAGCTTTGACTTTGAAAGGGGAAATATGCTTAAGTATGGCGTTCAAAACAAATTAGATAAAATTTTCAACATTAGGAAAATTTAATTAAGAGATAAGATCTACTTCAACTATCAAATAGAATATTAAAGAGCTCTTTACGAGCTGAGCTCTCTTTAAAGTAAACCCCTCCTCTCTCATGTGCTAATTGTAGCAAGCTCTGCCTACCAAATGATTTAAACTAATTTCAAATAAAAAAGAGATATTCAGTTTTATAACATGAAAATAGCCAAAAAATCAAGAACAGACACCTACTTTAAAAAAATTGGACGTTAAAATATTAACAAGAGGTATGGAGTTTCTAGCTATCGGAAATTTGCGGTGAAAGAACAGATTTACTCTCTTCTCGAGAAATTGAACAAAACGGAGGGATTATCTCATTGTTGGTGATATTTTTAGCAAGAACAGAGCAGATAATAGGGAGAGTAGGTAGACTGGAGAACAAAAGTAAATAGCGATAATTATTTGACAAGGTGACTCGTAAGAAACAATTGAACAACTATTTTCTTGCAAATAAGAAATAATTTAAAATTAAAACCACTTAAAATTTCAAAATTGCAATCAATTTTGCAAGACTTATATAAAAAGCCAGGTGTTATTTAAATAGGAGATGAAATTTTAGAAAAGGATATAGAAGAGGAAAAAGAAATAAAAATCTCTAATCAAATAATGAATTAATTTTAAAGGTGGATAATAAGCCAGAGGATGAAGTAAGAAAAGGTTTTTTTGCATATTTTATTCATTGAAATCGAATTAGAATTATTTACTTAGAGAAAGATTAAGAGGCTTATTAATGTAGCTATATAAATTAAAAAGACAATTTCTTATAACTCAAATTAATAAATTTTGTAAAGACTCATTTTAAGTTTCTCTCTGTTATAATCACAGAGATAATCCTTCTAATAATATTTTTAAATTATAAATGAAAGAAAAACCTTTAGAATTAAATTTCAAGTTTAATTTTATACACTTAAAATTTTGTGATAAGAGGTTTTTCTGAATGAAGTTATATTTTGTTAATTAAATTTAAGTTCGTACTAATAATTGGAATCTTTCTGAATATTTAATCCTTTAAATTTTATTTCATTTAACTTTGTAAGCTAAGAAGTACCTATAAATTTTCTAAAAAATAGCAAAAAATCAGAGATGGACATTGATGAATCTTATATTAATGATAATGATGCCATTCACAACGCTTCTCCTCAGAGTCCAGTTACAAACTTTAATTTAACAAGTCGTATTAATAGACATTTACAATAGAGGCTGATAACCTCTAAACAAAATAATAATTAATAAAAAATATATTCCCCTCATCAATTTCAAACTCAATAAATAACAGTCTTTTAATTCAGCTGTCTCTCATCCTTGCTCCATTCACTATTTTAAACTTCTCAATGTTAATTCTAGATTAAAATAAAAATTTTCCAAAATCAATGCCATTATCTTAATATTATATTTAAATTACTTTTTACAGTTAAAGCTGTCAGCTTCAAAGCCTTTCTCTACTAGTCCTGCTCTCCTTTCTTGTTGTATTTGATCTTGAATTCTTTTATCATCTATTAATTTATGCGGTATATTCATTTCACATACCTTATTTTTATACCTCAAGTAAATAAGTTCAAAAGTTTTAAAAGTTATTTGAATTATTTAATCAAATTTTCTCTATTCCTTCTATTTATATTATTCTTATAAAATTTAAAACACAACATAATTTTAAACCAGCCAAGAGTCAGTCCAAAGCAGTAAGTCTTATCATCTTCTGGTCAGGTTTTTCGTTCTCTTAAATAATCTTATGTCTCTTCTTTGTTCATCGATAAACTATAGTAGATGTCAAAACTTATCAAGGAACTCATCAATTTCTTCCTTTTTCCAAATTTTTTAACTTTTTCCATCTATAAGGACCTGCTTCAGATCCCACTCATGCATCTTAATCCTTGAAGTTGTTGTCGCATTTTCCTAATAAATTTCTTCAAAGATTCGTCAAAAGTAGCGATATAAGAAAGCTTTATCCTCAGCTATATACACGATCTTCCAGAGATATCTGCTCATTACAAATTTGTGATATTTTCTTGAGCAGTCAGTACAATCTTTTGCCACTTGCTGAATCCAAATTTTCAAACAACTCTCATTCAACTATAAGACTTGCAATTTAAACTTAACTCTTGATTTAACCCCTAAATCTAACTTGTTTCTTGAATTCTCTGCTAGTTGTTCTTCACACTTAATCTTTTGTTATTTTTTAATAATTACATCCTTTAATTACTTATTAATACTTAAGGGTTATCTATTTTGCTCGACGACAGTCTCTGAGTTACACCATAACCAATCATATCATGACTTAGAACCTGTGGGTTCTAATGTAAGTCAACTCGTAAAAACACATTTATCTTCTAAACTTAGCTGGAGTACAAACTAAAAGCATTTCCTGATTTAAAATAATCTTGAAGCCAAGATGTTGTCGGAGTCCTTTGCTTTAGAGCACTAAAGTTTATGCTTAAATGAAGTGGATTGGTCTCGAAGTTAGTCTGTTTCTTTGACATGAGAGTCTATTTCTTGAAGATCATTTTGTTCTTCAATTGCTTAAGCTTTTATGTGATTTTAACAATTTTATTTATAATGGAAGTCATATATATTAATCAAGATTGTCAGGATATCTGAAATCAGCGGTGAAACTTTATATGTTTGTGAGTTTATCACTAAATAAAGTTATCTCACTATTCAAATTCTCAAAAGCTATTTAGGGCAAGGCTTGGTAACTCTTGACTTTGATTTAAACCATTGTTTCTCAGAACAAAATGTGGTGAAGGCAATGATATTATATTAATATTGGAACTAATTTCATTTTCTAAGAATGCTTTAATTGGAGAGGGTTGGCACCATTGAGCTTAAATGACTGTCCTGATTACCCAGCCATCCTGCTTTAATTATCATTACGGTTTAGGAAGCTCCAGACACAATCCGTGAAGTTGGGATGGAGAAGTAGATCAAGATTGATAGTTCAAAACTTATTTAATTATGATTAAGTCTTTAATAATTAATAAAGTGAAGGGGTCACTCATTAAATTAAACATATGAGAGAGAGAGAGAGAGAGAGAGAGAGAGAGAGGGAGAGAGAGGGAGAGAGAGGGAGAGAGAGGGACCTATACTTCAATAGTAAAAATACGATAAAAAATTTCAGTTTTAAAGCTGACTGAAATATCATGAAATTTTGAGTCTGTTTGCTATGATTACAAACATAAGCAGTATTAAACGATGGTTGCTGCTTCCATCCTCCCTTCTGAAATAAGTTTAGTGCAATATCATATAACAACAGCATCTGCCAAATCCTGGATAATTTGTCTCATCTCATATACAAAAATAATAATCATAGTTCCTAATTAAATTAGAAGAATTTAAACTCAGAGATGTATAAATTCTCAAGGACAAAAACTATTAATTACTACTTTGTAGAATTTTAAATCTTCAAGATAAAAAGACTGCTAGAAAAATTCGGCCCTAACCTTTCTAATATAATCTTGTTAATGAAACCGAATACGAATAGAGTTTATAGAGTGACAAATTGAAAGATGTAGAATCAGTAGTGTAAGACATGGAACTAGCATAAAAAACTTCAATGAAATAACTTAATGGAATAATGATTTTACAGCAAGAGTAAAGTTTTGGATATAGTTAAAGCAAGTCTCTAAAGTTATTTATAATTGCCTGTGAGATCAACTCCGAGAGCCAGTTTTGCAGATAAGAGGAAGAAATAGAAGATCAAAGGGCTAACTCTAAACTTTTTTTCTTCCAATATAGCTTGCAAAAGCATAAATTCTTATGGGCATGAAGCAATCTATAATATGCTTGATTTTCAATAAATTACTGAAATAGTTTATAAAAGATGAATTCTAAACTTATTATAGAAACAAATTATGCAGCCATGCAAACAAAAGACGACAGAAGACAACTTAAGGAACTCAGTAAAAATAAATTGAGAGAAAGTATTCATTAATTTTATGAGAAGAGTATCTTTATTTTAGATACAATCTCAGCCCCAAAAAAAAATTATATAAAATAATTCTTAAAAAATATAATGAATGAGCGAATCACAGGAGTATAGTAATTGCTGTGACTTAAGAGAAGCCTCTTCCTTCTAAGAAATCTTCATTTATATTGATTTTATTTGCCTAGCTGAGATATAGCTGCTTGACTCATTAGGAGAAAAGAATTTTTGAAAATATGTTGATTGGAGATGGATGGAAAAGTTACGCTATAGATTTTTCAAAATTGCACAAAATAATATTTAAATATAGGGTGTATTTAAATACATGATCGTGGATTGCTTTAACTTAGAAATAAATACTGATTCAGTCTATGATTCATATTATATTATATTTCGCTTTAAATAAAGATATCATTTAAATTAAATGTCTACCTTAACAACTACATCAACAACGAGCTAAACTTTTAAAACTTGAAGGTGGCAGGCGAGGGCAAACAGCCAAGACAAGGAAGGCATCAGTCCCGATCAACAGATACTTATCCTCGCTGGAAAGCTAAAAAAGCTACAAAAGTATGCTTCCCATTAGCGTACTTTTGAACACAATCACGAACAACACCATGACCATTCGCAACTATAACTCTCTCAGACAACATCATTCAGAAGGAGTCTACCCTCGCCCTCAAAGGAACAATTGATTAAAACGCTGACACTAAAACTAAAAGTGAGTAAGGTGTTCTTCATGATCTTCACGCTGATTTGGTAGGAGCTGACTCCTCATTAAATTTAAATTAATAATGTATTAAAACTATCTCTAATTTAATTTATACCACTTTGCTAAACAACTCTCTCTATCTTGATTAGGTTTTGCTTATCCTCGATCAACTAATCATATTCATCCTATAATAATATACTTCAATTAATCAGAAATAAACAAAATGCCTTCACCTTCAACAGAAAATATTACATTTCTATGTATGCATTTCAAGCACAGTGAGAAAATAAATTTCTAAAGCTCAGAGAAGTTCAGACCTGCTCATCTAACAAATTTTAAAAATTACAGCTAAAATTAGAGCAATGCGAAAAGAACTAAGAGCTAAAATAAGTTTAAAATACTAGAACTATTGAGAGATTCATCTAATGAGAATATTTAATAATTGAAAGAACGAGCTAAGAAAGAAGGTGAGAAATAGTAGAAGGATAAGGAGCTAAGGGCTTTAGAGAGAGTCCCAGATCTTTTAAAGGCCAGATGGAATAAAAAGGATTAGGAGCAGTATTACGTCTGTAGTTACAATATCGATTGTTTTCTCAAACAGTCTAAGGTAAATGAAATTAAATACATTTGACAATCTTTTTATATTATAGGTCAAATACGAATAGTTGATTGCTGATTATAAAATTGCTAAATACAACGACACTTAATTACAAGTCAGATTTTAATTAATTCAGTACAAAAATTAGGGGGGGGGGGACGGAAGTACCTCCCCCCTTTTTATGGTCAAAATAGAACAAAAAATCGTCCATATAGGCCGAAATGGCCAAAAATGCCAAAAATTAAAAAGTTTTTGACCTTCGAAATTTCCTTGAGTGTCAAATTTCATTATTTAAATTTTTTCCAAAATTTTTTTATTTTTTTGTTATTAATTTTTTTTTTAATGAATACTTTAATGTTTTTTGGGACCCCATCTCCTTTTAATGACTGAATCACATTTGAACTCCTTTATATTCTTCTTCAAAAAAGTGAGCCTAAGAAATGATTATCAAAAATAGGTGGAACTAGTTCTGCAATTGATTTCCAAGAAGTTTAAATGCAATTATTAAAATCGTAAAAAAAGCTTGCTATCTTTTATAAAATAGAATTAGCCAGACCTTCTCTTTTTTAAAGTCAGAGTAAGAAACCAAATACTGCAATAGATGAATTTATCTTACCTTTGAACTTAACTTGCCATATTCTTCTTAAGTAAATAAATTCGAGGAAAGATTTCTTTATGTTGGAAGGACTTCAAAAAACTGCAATATTTATAAATACTGATGGCTAATTTAACTTATATATAGCCTCTATTTGTGGCTAATATTGTAGATTTTGCTGGTACTGATCAAGTATCTACCTAAATTTGCCCCATATTATTTTAAAACTATTATTTTAATGGTAAATTTGAATTGAAACATATTTTGCGAGAATTTTTGGAAAAAATTTAAATCATGAAATTTGACCCTCAAGGAAATTTCGAAGGTCAAAAACTCTTAATTTTTTGGCATTTTTGGCCCATTTCGGCCTATATGGACGATTTTTGAGATATTTTGACCATAAAAAGGAGGGAGGTGCACTTCCGTCCCCCCCCCAAAAATTAAAATAAAACATTAATGGAACCCAGGAGATCACTACTCATGACATCGGATTCATACTTTAAAATGCATTCCCAATTTCTAAAAATCATAGAGTTGAAATCCTCTCAGCTTAAAATGATTACAATTGGTGAAGGGGGGCATTACTGTTTAATTCGCACATTTCCACCAATAAGATAAAAGTATTAGTAATCCTAATGTCGAAATGCGATCAGTTAAACCCTATTTCGCAAATAACTTATTCCTTCCTAATGCAGTTAAAAATACATGCACTAATCTGAAAATAAGCTTTCTCAAAATACATAGTTCAAAAAGGATTTAGACTTGTAATTAAGATTCTTGCACTTTTTAGTCGTTGTATTTAGCAATTTTATAATCAGCAATCAACTATTCGTATTTGACCTATATTTTAGGAAAGCAGCTATTTATCACAATTTTCCCTTCTCTATTGATTCTACACAGAATTAATTCAAGTCAAGTCATTTGAATTTAATTTGATATATTTAATATTAATTATTTATTAAATTAGAGAAATTAGTTGGTTAGTTAAATGAAATTTAACAGCTCCTTGCTCACTGATCTGAGGTATCTTAATTTATGCTTAACTATAGTAGGAATTTTAATTAAAATTAGAGATTGATTCAAATAATAAATGGAGAATTAAAACTTCGTGTCAGTTGAAATCATATATTCCCCCCTTGATTTGGAGCTTTTCGATAGCTCATCAAAAAATAATATGAGTTTGTTCTTTAATCATCTCAGCAGCACCTCTCAATCAAGAGATATGATGTGTGCATTTTTCTTCATCTCAATATTCATTTTCATCTTAACTTGTGTTGCTTATAACTCTTGACTGAGTGCTCCCACACAAAAGTTGCAAGGATATAAAGTTCTTAGAATTTTATGCAGAATCGAATGGTGTAATTATTATTTAAATCTGAGACACTTCAACTGTCACTGATTAATTCCATTTTAATTTAATATCTAATTTAATTATCTTTTTTATTAAATCTCAGCTATATTTGAGTTAATATTTAAAGAATATCTGACGATGTCTCCGGCTTCCCCCACTAAAATAAAGAAATTTGCTCAAGCAAGCTAGAGAGGTCACCCAGCCGGTTTGGCCACGGAGGCTCTAGTCTATGCAGGAGCTTTCACTAGCCTCCCGCCACCAGCCTCGAGGGAACTACCACTCCATTGATACTCTGCCATTTAGATACCATTTAGCTAGACTGAGACACTTTAACAAAGTCATTAAGATCCCCGAGTGGTGGGTAAACCGGAGGCTAGGGGATGGGGCAACTTCGTGCCTCTGGTAATTTTGAGCCACTGCCTAGAGTGAGTTGACCTCCCGTGATAGCTTGCGCTTTTATAGATTGTGGAGACTGACGTCATCGTCAGACATACTTTTATAATATAGAAAGGACAATAAATTAATTATTATCAGTTTCTTTAATTTTAAGTGATTTACAACTGTGATTTATTTAATTCAAATTTTTTTAATTTTTGAATTCTTTTTTATTATATTATGGCAGCAGAAAGATAAATTTAAAAATATCTTTCCAATCTAAAAACATTAAACTCTTAAGCATCTTAAGGACAAAGAGTTAATATTATTTTTTATTTATTATAAAAGTTTAGCCATGATTAGCATCATCTTACTCATGAAAAGTTTTGAAAACCTTATTCTTTAAGTAAACTTAAATGAAAAATGAGAATGGCTAAATTCAAATTAAACTACTATATCGAGCAAATGAAATGAGAACAAGGGTAAGAACTCAATTAAAATTAAAACTGCTTAGACTTTGAAGATAGTAAGAAAAGAGATTAAGTGACTTATGTACAAATTAGGACAATATAGTCAAACATTTAATTTAAATATGAAACGTCTTTTAATTAATTTGAGCTTTTCGAATGAATAATATAACGGTCATCCTGATCTCTAAAATTCCTTGCTTAATAAATCGATATTTGAATTAATCTGCACTTGGAAGCAAAGTCTCCACTAGTCAAAAAGAGGCAGTTTGCTTAATCAATGACAGCAATATTTAAGGTAAGGATGATATCTACATGACAATAAATTAACAAAAATGTATGAAACTTCAATCTAAGACTATCATTATGAAAGCAATGGCATTATTAAAATACCTAAAAATTGAGTTCTGTTTTAAGTAGATCTTATTGTACATTTTGCATTTAATTTATAAAGAATATAATCAACTACTCAAATAGTTAAGTTTAAATTAAGATAGTCCAGATCAGTGAGAAAAGAGCAATTCTTTTTCATTTAACTAACCAATTAAATTCTCCCATATAATTATTCACCTTAGTTATTAATTTAGTAGATATTAATTTTTAATAAGATATTCTAAATTGAGAGATGAAGTTTAATTACTTTAAATTTACTGATATAAAGCAAAGAAAATTATTATATTAAATTATTACAAAAAAATATAAATTAGTATAAATAATCAGAGTGATTCTGAGGTCGATGAAGAAAACTTGGAGACACCTACCCATTCTTAGAACTAAGCAATCTATGAGAGTGATTCCTAGCCTCATGCTTTTAGTAACCTAGCCTAAAATAAATCAATAATGATAGAGAAAGCAAAAATTTAATATAAAACTAGATTTTTCTATTAGCTATAATTTATTAAGTTATAATTCTATTAGTTTTATTTTTTATTGAAATTTTGTATAGAATATTATATTTTTTATTTTAAAATTACTAATAGCTTTGGTTAAGATTGATAGCACATATGAGAAATGAATACCTTTGACTTTCTTACTATTTTTTTGATTTGGTAATTCCTTATAATTTTGATTTAACTAATGTCTATAATAGTTTTGTATTTATGATCCAGATAAGATATTTGTTGGATATATCTAAATTGGCTTAACTTAATTATTTATAGATTTCCATTAAATTAGTAATTATATTTAAGTAAAATATGAATCCCCTTGGGTAAATTTTAACAGTTTTATTATTATATAGAGCACCTCAGATGATGATTAAAGATGGAGTTATTATCAAGAAATGAGGAAAACATATTCATGGATTATTTGGAGAATTCATCTCCAGATTAAGAGTATATTTAACAACTTGCCGTAAAATTAAAATCCCAGATTAACAAATTGATGGAATTCATACCTTGGTTTTAACATCGCTCTCTTAAGATGAACATAGCTTTACTTTTATTGCCTTCTCAATTATCATTATCCTCACAGATAAATTAATATAGATCAATAAATATTAAGATAAAGTTCAAGATAAGAACAAATTCTAGAAGGTCGTGCTTTTAATGAAAAACAACTCACAACATTCTGAATTTTAGTATAGATTCGATGATCACACTCAGGAAGAAATAATTATTAAAAGCTATATTTATATTCACGGCTTTTAAATTTATGATCAAAGTTACTTATTTATAGATAGCCATGAAAGCCAACCCTCATGATAAAGATGAACTAGCGATCATGATGACTTCACAGAAAAACTTAATCTTCAACTTAAATTTAAAAAGTAAAAATGGGAATATGTGTTAATGCTTATTATTGTCTTTGCTATCTTTGATATAGAAGTTCATCTCCTCCTAAGAACTAAGAAAGACCAGATTAACATGAGAAAGACTGCAGACTTCGAGGTAAGTTTGGTAAAATTAGTTAGGGTAATAAAATAACGTTAATATATCCCTTTGAGGAAATATAGTAAACAACTTGAAGTAATTAAAATAAATAACAGGTAATTATTATTGATATTTTTAAAGATAAAAATTAATTATTATTTTAATGCCTAAAATCTGAAAAAGAAGGTTACTTAGTAAGCAACTACTAACGCTGCATAGTCTTCAAAACCATCCAATAATCAGATGTAAGGTCCTCCATTGAAGAAAAAATAAAAGTTGAGATAATCCGCTAAAAGATAAAGATCAGCTATATAACATTCGATTTATTTTAAACTATTCATCTTTCTTATTGAATTATTTAGAATAAAAAATATTAAATAGAACTATAAAAAATTATTTCAGATATTATTTACAATAGGAATTTTTCACTAATTCTTTTTAATACAAATATGATAAATTACGTTTTTTGACTAAAATTATAGCATAAACTAATTATTTTGTTCTAATTGATATTAAAAGGGACTAACTTGGTCATATTTTGATTTTAGAGAACTAGGACCTTCAAAAATAATTAAATAATATATGAATTGAAATATAAATAACTCTGCATTTAAGTAGTTTAGTATTTATAAAAATTATAGAATTCATTTTAGTAATTACTAAGCTCATTAATTTATGATTAGAATTAAAATTTTATTATATTTTGAATTAGGCTGTGAATCTACAGCATAAAGACTCCATAAAATAATGTAATCAATTTTGTATTTGAAACACTTTGCTGAGGAATGGGATGCTAATGTCAATACAATTCTATCCAATTAAAGCCTCAGCAATTTGCATAGATAAATTTTCTAAGCTATGTATTTGACAAAAATACTTAGTTTAAATATAATAAATCTCATTTATAAATTATAATTGGGAATTAATTAAAATGGGAGATTGAGTAAATTAATAAACAGGAAGTTGCAATTAATTGATAGCTAAAATGACAGTTAATTCTTTGATTTGCAGTTATTGAGAAAATCAGTGATCCTCCCTTGAAATAGAATACATTATAGAAATAAACTTTGCATTATTCACTTTTAGATTAAGCATCACCTCTCCTCTCGTAGCTAACCTTCACTTATTTTGCAATCTTATCCCTCTATCTTCAGCTACTCTACCCTTCTCACTTTGCTTCAATATCTTCGAATTTTAGGGGCATAGATAGCTTTCTGAAGATATTTTAATAATGCTCCAAGGAAAAAACCTTAGTATATGCTTCTTCCCATTGTCACTCGCTTTCCAATTGCATTCTATAAAGTGGCTCGACAATACTATAGAATGGTTATAGAATGAAGCCAATCTTGATTCTAACTCTAAATTTCTAATTGCTTAAATATACCTCGCCAATTTGCACCACATCTACCTCGCTAATTCGCACCAATTAATTCCTGCCTTTGCGATCTTACCATTCTAAGGGGAGCTGCAGTTGCCTGTTTATCATCTAATGGAATCAAGAACCTGCTCAAAAGATCTATATTGATGAGCTTGATCAACTTGATTACCTCAAAGCTGAGATACATATGAATAGAGCTGTCTCAATTTCAAGAGGCTCTAATTAAGGCAAGTTCGCCCGGCTCCATGATAAACTAAGCAATGCGTGAGATCGGCTCAATGAACCTGCTATCTTGGAACATACGGAAAGAAAAGGTATTCGAAGAGCTTGGCCAAAGCCTCTGTTTCTTAAGGCAGGCTCTTAGCCTACCATCTCGGTTTATGACTGATTCTTAAATGTGTTCCATCATTGTACTAGAATAATAAAACTCAATTTCTAAATAAGTAAATAGCAAATAATCATCTGTTAATTTAACGACAATCAAAATTTTTTATGAGTTTCTTACTTAAGCATACACATAAAATACCTCAGCTACGAGATATGATAAACTTATATTTTGAGATTCGAAATATTTGATCTCGTAGAGCTTGTGTGGCTTATAACTCATGACTGAGCGCTCCCATACAAAAGTTAAAAAGATATAAGGTTCTTAGAATTTTATTCTGAATCTATTGGTCTAATAATTATATAAATTTGAGACTCTTAAGCTGCCACCCTTTAAATACATTTTAATTTATTTATTGATATAATTTTCTTTCCATTAAATTTCCATCTATAATTTAATAAGCCATCAATTAATTTGAATATGATTAAAATTTTATATGAATATATTAATTTTATAGATCGATTTAGAATTAGAAAAGCCAATAGTTAGCTTAGTAAATGACTCTTTAAGAACAAATAAAGAATGCAAATTGCTAATCCATTTAATAAAGCTACCAAGTCACTCGAACTAGGCCTGAGTAAAGAAGCTTTTTAAAAGTGAAACCTACCAGCAAAGAAAACATTGATAATGATAGTGAAGAAGTACCATAGCTAATGCTGTTTCCCAAAAATAGCAGTGACTAAAATGATAGCTAAAGTATGTTAAATCAAAATAATGGAATCTAGCGCCAATCTTCAACAGCTATATTTTATTTTGAGTTAGGAGCAATTAAAATCAGTAAAGAAAAACTCAACATACCGAAACATTTAGTCAATTTCTGGATAAATAAAATGAGATACATTTTCTTTTAATTCTTATTATTATTGCACCATCTAATTACTAAATGAAGATGGGAAGCTAATAATGACCTATAAAAGGTTTCTGAAATGTTTTTAGCAAATTGCGTGGATCAAGTGCTGAAGTGATCTTATTTTATCATCACTATCTTCTTATTACCTCGATAAGAATATTTATGTTTTATAAACTACTTCTAGTAGTTTCTCTAGAATTTCTTGAAGCTTTGGATGATCTATCTCTTCTACTAGTTGCTCACTATAATGTATACTGTTTGGAGGAATCCCTCTCTTAATTACTAGCACTAAAATTTCAGAGTTTACGCAACATGTTATTATGGGATGAATATGAATACATGATAGTGGGTAAGCAAAACTTAATCAAGATGCAGTTTAGGAATAAAGCATATATTAATGTATTAAATTAGAGATAAAACATTTTGATTTCAAATTTAAAAGTGGAGAAAGCTGGTAAAAGATCACTAAGAGATGGGTTTTTTCAGTAAATAAAGTGCAAGTTTAAGTTTTAGTGTATGAACTTTGAGCAATTGTCTGTCCAGAGTGAGGATTGACTCCTTCTGGATTTTTTAATCGTTGAGGTTATGAATGCATTGTAGTAGATCTTGTTGTTGATGTTGGCTCAAAAGTATGCAAATGTAGGCATTCTTTTGCAGCTTTTCTCGCCTGCCAGCGAAGATTGAGTCTCTGCTGATCAGAAGTGATACCTTACTTGCCCTGCCCGCTTGCCTAGTCAGCTGCCTCTTTTAAGCTCTAGAAGTTAGTCTTTTTGTTGTGGATGCAGCAGTAGATGTAGTTGTTGTAGCGACATTTAAATTAAATTAGCTCTAATTTTTAATCAAAATATATTAAGAATCACAGAAAAAGGACTCAATCAGCATGTTTTTTTCTATAGAATAACAGTCCTCGATCAACTAATCATATTCATCTTCTATTAATTTGACAACTTGATTGAATCTAGTGTAATAAACACTACATTCTTATGTGTTTGGCATCACTACTCCTGAGTGCAATTGTTGAATATCATCTTATTTTTCAATTGTAACTCTCCTCTTATAGTTATTCACTCCAATCTGCCAATTATTTTTACTTTTTGTAGAATGCTTCCTTTCACTATAAATAATACTGGATTATTTTTTTCATGGCCCCCATATTTATGAGGGGGACAGGCAGGGGTATTAAATAGTCAATAATATAAATGTCTCTAATTCCTAATCTCTAATCTTCCTCTGGAAGTCCTATTTAATAATGCTTGAGTTGTTTAATTAAGCCTGATCTCTAGATTGGAACTTGATTATTCTTTTTTATACTTAATAATTCATTCATTCATTCATTCATTCATTTTTCATGCTTTTCAATATAATTGATCTGTTCTAATCTCACTTTTATTCCTTTTTGAGAATTACTATGTCTCCTCAAAAAGCTTGTTCAACCCCTGAAGCAATCTTTTCTTCAATTTGGAAGATGAGAATTTTAGTATATCCAAGAGCTTTTTATATAATTCAATAAATTATAGGAGAACAAGTTTCACAGAAAAGTTAGTATTGAGTGGATGGAATCCCATATTCCAAAAACTTTTTTCCTTAAATGACTTTGAATGTTTTTTGTTTATGATTAACTAGTCATGCTCAACTGCCATTACAATTTTATAACTGTTCTTCTATCCATAACAATGCTGTATTTTTTTCAATGATTAAAATTAGTATAGAGAGGAAGTAGTTATCTATGAGCTTGGGTTTTCAAAATATCGTTGAGCACCAATATGGGGACTTTTTCCTCTCTACTTCTAATTCTCAGCTTTCATGCAAATAACAAGGTTTCCCAAATTCAGTGGGAAGATGACACTGAATAGTTCTGCTTGAGCAATATAGCACAAAATCAGTTATAGTTGCTTATTATAAGTTGTGTGTTGTATTCATCACAAACATTCCCACTTTTTCTGATATTTAAATCATTGTTCTAATTAAATTTCTCTCTTATATAAAGTCTTTGAGTTCATCTTCAAACATAATTTTGATTTCTTCTCTATTCTAGAATTTTTCTAACATCTATGAAGAACATTATAAAGATGAATTAATCTATCCAGTTTTTTTTCTTCATCCAGCTCGATAAAACAAACAATATTTTGATTTATAAGTATTTAATTGATTGAAAGATGAACAGATATTGCTCGAGAGGGATAAATATTGTATCCTCTTTGTAAATGAGATAGAATAGTATGTAACTACTTCTTAGCAGCTCAAGTAGATCATCGAAGATAATGTATAGGAGATAACTTAGACTTTGGAAATGAAATCTATAAGAACCTGCTTAGAGTTATGATAGCAATCCATAAGTTTCTTGATTAAGCCATGCTAGAAGAAGTATTTAGGATTTCTTGAAATTAACTCAGACTCTATCGTATTAAGGCAAATTTTTTGGAGCTTAAGTTAAAATATAATATTTAAATTCAAATGAATGAGACTGGCCGGAAAAGAAGATTATCTTCTCTCATTATATAAGGTTTGAATATTCATACAATGAACTGTGAGTTTTTGTTTCAAGGGTTTTGAATTTTATTTTAGCTTAGTATTGGTAGAAAATTCTTTCTCTCTATAAACCTTTACTTATATTTCTAAAACCTTGAAGCCTCAATGTGTTAGTCATGTTCTTTGGTCTAGAAAACTAATTTTACTTATAATATTCCCGCAGAATAAACAAAGTCTTAATACCTAGTCTTAGCGCGCAGCCCTGAAGTTGAATAAATAAGTTATTATATTTCTTGCTTCAGAAAGTATTGTGGGAAGATAGAATGGCCATCCATTCTTTTGAGTATAATAATAATAATTAAGGGAATTAAAGGGCCCCCGGCATAAATAAGATAGACCGTGACATCAATGATATTGCTGTGACGCACTTATCTGACGCACACAAACCTACCAGCCGAATAAGGATATTAAACACGTGGCACCCCCGCCACCTCACATTTTGAGCAGAAGCCCCCGGCTTATGCATAGCATCCAAAAAAAACCTAAAAGGAGAAAAAAATCCGGTAGCTTCGGACCGGGAGCAAGTCGCTGCTCCATAGAGTCTGGCTTCGCTGTCCAGCAGCATGACTGAGTGTTTGCCCATAGATCTCGTTCCTCCAATCCTAACAAGATTAGGATGGTGAGTGGGAACCACTCACCTTTGATTATCTCTCCAGTGAGCAGCCCAACCACCTTCCCCAGGGCTTCGGCTGCCATTATCCCTTATCTCTTTTAAGCACTCACCCACCAGCCAATGGATTACCAAACCAGAAAGCCTTCAGGGAAAGGGCGACCGGTGCCTAGTGCCGGTCGTGTGCGTCCTGAATTTCAACTTTCTAATTTAATAATCCTTTTGAGTATAATCTATTAAGGTTTCTTAAATTATCTTAAATTAAAAATTTCAGATGGTCTACAACTCGATAAATTTCTTACTTGGGTAAGATATATCTTTTCTTCTCCCGTATTTAACTAATAGTTATCCTCTCCTACTCTAAATGTAAAGTTGCATTTCTCTTTCAATTTAAAATAACCTCTAAGCTTCTTGGGACATTTGGAGAAGTATGGAAACTCATTCAACTGTTTTTATTCAATATTACTAAAATTCGATTACTTCATCTGAGATTAAGAGAAACAAAGAAAAAAAAAGAATTATTCTCAAAGAATTATTCTCAAATACAGCTGAGAAAGATGAACTCATGGACTGTAATAGAATTATTTTAATTAGCTTTTTAGGTAATCCCGTTGACTTTGCCGGTTCCCTTGATTTAATTGTGGATTGGTATCTCTTTCTTAAACTGTTTTTATTTAAAACAAATCATAAGTAAAACTTCTTATTTATTAAGATTATTTGAAAAATATTTACCTTTGTGCCTTTTTCGTGTTGTATTTTATATTTAGTATTCTTTCTAGTTCATGTTAACTAGTAATGGCCCATGCTGTCTTTTTCAATCAAGTAGCTTTCCATCTTTGAGCCAAACCCTTATTCGTGACATCTCAATTATTAATAAATAATTAATTAAATACTAAGCAAGTAAATCAGCAATTCAAACTACATTTAATTGAATTCTCTCAACCTCCGATAAAGTAATCGTATTTGAGCCATAATATAGACAAGGTTTTCATTTTGCAATTAAGAAGCCAATTAATAGTAAGTAAGACAAATTAAGTATTTTTAAGTTCTAGTATTTATAATAATTAAGTTTACTTAAAGACCATTTATAAATTTAAAGCCCACCAAAATTATTTTTACATGGTGCCCAACCGCCCTCAGGAGTCTCACACCTTCAACTCGAATGAGAAAGAGAATAAAAAGGAAAAATCAACGAGACCTCAAGTCTATTCTGCCAATGCGCCTTCATTTAGCTAACAAATTTAAAGTGAAGAGGCAGAAGCAAAAGATTTCATCCTCAGAAAGCGAGGCCGGCCTTCTTTATATGAGGGAACTGAACACTTTGATTGTCAAGGCGAAGCTGATACTCCAATATCATAATTATGACCTTGAAAAGATTCTTAAACTAGATGAGTTTAAGCCTTTGAGAGATTCTCGGGACCTATCTAGATTTTTGAGCAAGTATATTTTAAACTAAGCCAAAAAAAGGAAGCAAATAGTTTAAAGACTTTTCTACTCAGAGCACCAAAAAGCCAACAAAAATAATTATGGACTATTACACGACGATTGCCCATGCCTTCACTTCACAAGACTATAGTGCACACTAACTCCGCTTAGGCCACTTAGACTCCTTAAACGATTATCGAGCTAAAATTTAATCTGAGATAACCTCTAGCTACATGAGAGCATGCATGATCCTCAAACCTTCAGAAAGGTATGTGTTCTTTGAAAAAATTTGTCTTATAAACAGCTAAAGTCTCGAATTTATAATTAATTGAAAACAACTTGCTCTTTTAATTTCTATGACTGGATGTTCAGTCTTGTGCACGAGCTGAATCTTAATTTGAAATAGGAGCTTTAGATTAAAACTCGACTGTTCGTATTATCTTTTCTCTACTCTAATGAAGAAATAATTTCGATAGACCTAAATTTATTGAAGAACTCAATGATTTTATTGAATCATAGACCGAATTCCGAATAAACCCACGGATAAGCAAACAACGTTTTCATAAATGAAGTAGGGTCAAACAAATTCCTGTAGAAATTGTTGGAGATTTTGTATAAATTTGTGCTCTTTGTCAAACTGGTAGCTAAGAGGAGTTTTATTAATTGATAAACAGTATAAAGAGCATTTTTATAATTAAATAGAATTTCTTGGATCATTCAGATTTTTCTTTGCTAATTAGTTAAATTTCGATAGAATTAAAAGAAAGAAACCCGAGTTGGGTAGGGAAAATTTTATAAATTTTGGAGGTTATCAATAATGTAATGATAATATAACTTGAAAGGGTATAAAAAACAGGGCAGATATTACTGGTATGATAAATGGTAATGAAAGCTCATCCAAATAAATTCTTAAGAATCCTAAGATTTAAAATGAGTTTTCGCAGTCATATTCTACAAAATGATAACCAAATTTAAGAAGCTGAATAAAAACAACAAACTTGTTTTAGAATATTACAACACCGCATCTGAAAGCCTCGCAATCAAAATCCTCATATAAATTGATAAGAGGAGTTACTCAGTTTTAAATTCATGAGTCTTCAAAAGCCATGAAGTTTTATAACTAAGGGAATGAGAAGTATTCATTCTTTAACTTTGGGATTGGAAATGGGAAGACATCACTTGTAACCTCATTGACAATAATTTCTTGTCTTTAATAAAATAGAATTTCTATTATCCTTGAAAAGAGTGGTTACTTGATTCTCAGAGATGAAAAGAGATTTTAAAAGCTTATATCAGGATGTGATCCTTATGTAAACTCGAACAAATTCAAAAAAAAAATGGGCCTATTCTATAAGAAGCAAAAGTTTTTTGAAAGCAAGGTGAAGTACCTTTTATTTCAAGACTTTGTTACAGCAAACCTTGCTCAATAGATAATATAAAAAGACCCATTTGCAAGACAAATTATATTCCAATAGCTAAATTGAGTAATGTAAAGCTTTTCAGGAGCTGGCTCTGAAGCAAACAATCTCTAGCACCTCTATTGATGGTAGATTGCAAAAGGGTCTCGTAAAGATGCTTATCTGAAAGAGAAATTCAATTTCCCTATTCAAACAAAAATTATTGAGGTAATTTTACTCTCTGAGATTCAAGGAAGAGTAACAAACTTGATGTCTTAAAGAAAGATTGAATAAAATAGAGGATCTATTTAGTAATAGCAGACATTTTTAGCAAAAGAACTACTAATCAAATCATAGGGAGAGTTGGAAGATTTGAAAACTAAGGCTAATGGAGATAAATTGCATATTAAGGAGGATCTTTGGATACTATTGTGCAAACAATATCATGCAAGCAAGATTTCTTAGAGAATGAAAATCACTTTAATATTCTACAATATATTCTCTAAAGTGTTTATCAACAAGGAATAATTTTAGTGAAGACAAGTATAATAAAATCTTAGATATAGACTTTTTGAAGAGTATTGACGCTGACAACGAACAACAAATTAATTTAGTGCAAGTTTAATCTGAGTTGAAGTTGTAAAATAAAGAATAGAATTGCTCCAATAAGGAGGAGAAGGAGGAGAAGGAGGAGGAGGAGAATGAGGAGGAGGATGGAGGAGGAGGAGGAGGAGGAGAAGAAGGAAGAGGAGGATGAGGATGAGGGAGGAGGAGGAAAACCAAAAATAAGTTAATAAAGACAGCGTCTGAGAAAATTTAAAACATGAAAGATAAAATATTAGAAGTTAAGATAAAGCATAAGAGGCAAAGAAATGTAACTTCTTAGAGACGAGGATCTCCCGAGATCTAACCAGAGAAGGAGGATTTAAGCAAGATTACTTTCTCAAGCAAAATGAGGACAACTAATTTAAAAAAAATAGGAGAAAAGAACTCCTAACCCAAGACAAGCACAAAAAAATATTTCCTTTGATCTTTAGGTCTCATTTCAAGCTACTAAGAGAAAACTTTAAGAAGATAAGAGGACAACTAATGATCATTTTCCATTCAACAGCACCGCGCTTAATTTTACAAAGAGAACGACGAGAGCCAGCATAAGAGCTTTGAAATGAAACAATCCACATTAAGTTTAATGATTAGGCCCTATAGCTTTGGGACCCATAAATTGCAAAGTTATTATAGGTTGAATATGAATACGTGATCGAGGATTGTATAAATTAGAATACATACTGATTGAGTCCTTGTCTGTGATTCATATTATATTATCTTTAAAAAATTAACTTTTAATTTAAATGTCTACAGCAACAACAAATCGGCAACTACTACGATACCCCAACAACACTAGATTGCCCTCTACAACTTGAGGGTGGCATCCGAGGATGCAAGCGTCCTGGAAAAGAAAGGCGTCCCTCTGATCAAAAAGACTCATCTTCTCTGGCAAATTCTAAGAGCTACAAAAGTAAGTTTCCATTAGAGTACTTTTGAACAACATCCAGAACAAGATGTTCAACAAGGACAAGCTTAAACCTCAGTGACTACAACATCCAGAAGGAGTCTACAGTCACCCTAAACAGTCAACTGCCCAAAGCGCGGAATCAAAAACTATATCTCAAATTGAGGAAGTGGTGTTCATGTTCTTCATTCTGATCTGGTAGGAGATGACTCCCTCATTATATTTAAATTCATAATCCTTTTAAACTATCTCTAATTTAATACGCGACACTTTGTTCAAGAACTCTTTTTTGATTAGGTTTTGCTTACTCTCGATCTTGTATTCATATTCAATCTATTATTATTAATTTTTATTTATAAATGTATTTATGCAATTAATTGTCTATTTCTCTCTTCTTAGTCTCACTCCATTTTGTCATTAAAATTTTTTTTTTTGGGCCCAAAGGGTTTCTTCTTTTTTAAATAATTTTTAGAAAATTTTAATGCAAAATAGGGGGAAATTTTGATTTTTGTTTGAGATCTTATTTTTTTAAAAAATTCTGCTCTTGCTAACTTTTTAATTAGTTTAAATTTTTTTAAGAATTTTTAAAATGGTGGTATTTTGATTTTTATTCTAAAATTAAAGGAAGAACACTTAATTTTAAAGTTATTTTGGTTTGATAGTTTTCCCATCTTTAATCTTATTTTTTATTTTTAAAAAAGTTTTTTGATTAGTTGATCTTGAAAGATATCTTGTCAATTGATATTATTTCCCCCTTTGCTGTTTTAAGATGATAATGTTTGCTGGGGTCAAAAGTGTTCTTTTTTAAGTTAAACCCTTTGTGTTGTCCTCTATATAAATCTGGAATTATTCTTGCCATTTTTTTAAGTGTTCCCTTTTTTGTCAATTGTCCTGGATCTTAGAAAATACACTTTTTTCAAAAAATTTGGTCTTGGTTTGCTTTCGCAAAGATAAAAAATTTGTGAACGCTAACAAAATTTCTGTTGTTAAAATTGCTTTGGGGGTATCTATCTTTATATATTTAGAGATTTTATAAACATTAAAACAATTAAATAGGGAACCATATTATAGAACAGTTTTCCTTTTCACGAGTTACACTTTCCCTTTAAAAAAATTCCACTATAAAAATCTGAGCCTAAATGAATTCTAAAAAATTAAAAGGGAGCTTACTGATTTTTTAAAGCAGCGGTAATTCCCTGCTGTAAAATTTTTAAAAAACTTTCTTGCCCCCTTTCTTTTTTTAATACTTTTGTCTGCTCGAATTCAAGAGATTCTCCTCTTGCTTAACTTCTACAATTTGTTTGAGATTTCTCTTGCGGCTTGAAGAATTCTTAAATAGGAATGCTGATCTTGCTTTTTATTCTAAAATTGCTACAGAAGAAGAACATTACAGCTAAACTAAAGTATCTGATTTAGAGCTTGAGCTATTTGTGGTCTCACCTAGACTATCACATCTTATTTTGTTAATACTTTTAAAACCTAGCCTCTTTTGCATCGTTGATCATTGACAAGCTTCCATCCTTTTCAATAGACATATTAACGTCAAAAATCCACTTTTTGTCTAGATGACTCAATCGCATTGATCGGGAAAGTAAGAAAGTATTCTGTGAGAGGTTTAAGCATATAAATCTTCTGCTGTTAGTCCATCTATATGAGGGACTGCATGGCAACACCTTCATTTTGATTCAGGTACTCAATTTTTAAACAACAATTATGCTACCTCTTTTTGTCAATTGATAATGCTCTTCAGAAAATACACATTTTTGCAAGTAAAGAAGGCAAATATGCTTTGCAGTTTTAGCTGACAAAATCATAAAGCTCAAGAATTTAGTGAACGCTAACGTAAGATAAATTCATCCTTGCTTAAAATTAGACTTTGAGGAGGATCTGATCTCTTTTATATTTGAAATATATTATGAAATAATAAAATCACAGCTAATAAATAGGGACACCATATTATAAAACAGATTTCCTTTTCACGAGTTACATTTCTTTAAAGAGAAATAGGATGCCACGTATACCAAAACATCTGAGCCAGAGATGAATTAACTAAGATAATTAAAAGGGATGATTACTGATTTTTTTCATAAGCAGACTGAGAATAATTGCAAAACTGCTCTGGAGAATTATATAAATACAAATAAAAAAAGAAAATTCTAAGATAAGAATCCTTCTTTAAATTTTATAGTTTTAGGAGATAAAGATAATAAATATTTCACTAGCTTCTTTGGATAAAATAAATTTGCGTGAGCAAATGATAAGAAGACAAATAGCACCCCTGAGAAGAAAGGATTGCCTCTAAGATCCCATAAATGAAGCTAAAAAAGTAAACTGAAAGTTTTCTTAAATGGTACTGTTCTTTCAGAGACTTAACTTCTTCGATCAATTTTAATGACGATAATGATATTTAAAAGGAAACAGAATTAGGAGAAAAGGACTACCATTTTCTAGACATTTAAAAAAACCTTCTTTAGAATGAAAGCCATAATCCTACAGTAGAAGAGGGTTTTAAGTTTCAAAGGGGAATTCAATCAGCAAAAGAGTACATTGGGGATATAATTTAATCCCTTGGCACTTCACAATAATTTTCAGAGATCGCAGTGGAAAAATCTAGTCGAAAGTTTTTTGAGTAAGTTATACGTTTAAGAAAGGAGCCCAAAGTAACTAAAAAAAACTTAACCACTAGATTCAAAATTTCTATTTCTGAAGTCAGAAAAAAACTTATCATAAGATGCAAACCTCTCAAAAGTCGATTTTTCTCTAAGGAAATGATGCTCTAGAAATTTGCCCTCAAGATTAAGACATCACATTCTCTCGATATTAGAGGATGGTGACTCCATTAACTCAATTAAGAAAATAAGCAGAAACTTAAAGGAAAACTTTAGCTTTGAAATTTCACACAGCTTATTACGGAAGTCCTTAAAAAAAAGAAAAAAGAAGCTATCTTATTCTAAGATTCATCATCTGAGTGGAAGAATGAATTTGCTATAGTCTTTATAAGAAAGATAAATTGAATCTTTCTACTTCATATACAACTCATCCTTGAATAAAAATCTTATCAACATTGATGAAAATTCAAAAGAGTATTCCTCCACTCGCAATAGAGTTTAGGGTAGTCATTCTAAGCTCCTGTATATAACTAATTCTAAACGCCTTCATGATGCTTTATTATTATTGACTAGGTCGGCAATGATCGTCTTCGACTTCATTCTGAAATTGATTGAATAGCTAACTAGAGAGGATATTCTTTGGAGAAATTCCCTCATTCTTATTTTTTATAACGTCTCTTACCACAGAAGCTGAGTATTTATGAATAAGTTGAGAGAACTAGATATTCCCACAATATTTCTGGACCTTATATTTTAAGCTTGCACCAGTCTAGAGATTTCAGGGGCTACATATAAGGAAAATAAATGTATCCGAGAGGGAGTTCGAAATAGAATATTTTCAAATGAAATTGAGAAAAAGGATAAAGCTAAGGATTATCAACATATTATACTGACTTCATTCTCAGCATAAATTAAGCAAATTGATATTTTTGGGCGAGAAATCTTTTTTTTAAAAAAAACTCTAATTTATGCTACTTTGGATTTGAGCAGGGCGAAGTTATGATAAATAAACTTATTTCTTAAGAATTTATAAAGTATTTACGTTCCAAAATTGTAGTCAAATATCTTTAAAATAATACTTCCACTTTGTAATAGGGTGGCTATAAGCTCTCATTCGAATTTTGTTTCCAATATTTCTGCATTATAAATATTTTGCTCACTCTATGATGAGAACATAAGTGAAAACAAAAGAATCTCCCATTTCACTGGCTTATTTACTCCCATTCACTTGGCATATTATAGGATTTTATAAAAGTCTTAAGATTTAATGTAGAGACTCTAAATGGAAAACTCTATCCTTAAAAATAAAATATGAGCTTGATTTTAGTATGAAATGCAAGAATAAACTTTAGTTAAAAAGATTTGTCACTAATATCCCCAAAAGGTAAGGTTTTCACTAGAACTTTAAACGTTCAGATTTATTTAAGTATCTCTTTTAATAAGAAAGAAAAATTTGACTATTATGGTATGCATAAATAAAATTTTTACTAAGGAAGCCTAGGTGAATATTAATAAAATTTCAAATTACTTAAAGGCAAGGCTTTTATATATAATTTTCACAGCAGATGCTTGCTTTTATATACAAAATTCCTTAGAAGTAAGTCATGAATAATATATAATCATTTAATTTTTAAAAAGGCGGATTTTCCGCTCAAAAGTTATAAAATGATAAGACTTTATTTCGCAATAAAAATATATAAAATTATTATATCTATAGAAGGTAGTTCTAAGCTTGATATATTTAATACAAAATAAAATTTAGGTACTTTATTTAAAATTTTAATCTAAAATTTAAAATATTTATTGAACAAAAGCTATCCTTCAGATTGAGACTTTAAATGTGATTAAGAATAGAAACTTAAAGGTTTAAAATTTGAGGCACTCCTCATAAAATAAATGAACTTTTATTTTACTATAATTTAGAGTTTATTTCTAAAATTACCATATTGCAAGTTCATTCTAATTTTTACAAAAATTAAATAATTCATCAAAAATATAAATTATTTACGATATAATAAATTTTAAAGCATTATAAACAAAAATCATATGATCATAATTAAATTGAGACCTTGTTCATAGTGTTAATTAAAATTATTTTTTCTTTAAAGAAACAAATATATTTATTTTTGCCTTGAAAAAGTAATCTATCATATAAAAAATATTAAACTAAAGTTTATAAATGAATGAACCATTTTTTCATAACAAATATTAATTTTGTTTAGAACTAACTATCAAATGAAAAATAATTTAAACTAGCTTTAAATGATTTGTTTTGCTTCTTATAGTTAAAAGTAAACTTTAATCTAGAAGAAATCTATTTACCTATCTTTTTAATTTTAGACTTCTAAATATTTAGATTTCCTTCATTTTTGTTTGAATTATTTTACATATATTATAAAATAATAATACAATTTAATTAAAGAATTTAAAGATTAATATAGAATGAGAATGGATCAATTTACAAAAGGAAAGACAAATGTAGAGACAAAGCCCTTACAAGAGAGAAAATGCATAATTTAAGAATATATGCCTTTATTGCTTAAGGTCGAACGAGAAAAGAATAGAATAGAATATATTTCTCAAAACATTTTAAGTTGGCTTATCAAAATATAGTATAACAATTAAAATAGAATGGAATTTTAAAGCCAAGAGAATTAATTGACTTCATTAACAGTGGATAAAGCACGAAATGAACAACACGCTAAACAAGGTTTCAAAACAAAAGAAAATGAAGGATTAGCTCTAGCAAGCTTTAAGATATCAAGACAATTGTAGATCAATTTCTTCTGAAAGAATTAAAAAACATATTCTCTTGATAAAGATTAAATGATCTGTAATTAAAAGTTAATTTTTTGGGAAAAATCAAGCATTTTAAAGGTAAAGAATTAAATAATTCAAGATCTTAAGTATTAGAAAACTGAGCTTGAATTTCAAGTTTAAGAATAAAAGCAAATTATCAATGCATTATTAAAGACGTCATTGTCTGTTGTGCTTTGATCCAAAAGTATTCAAAGCTTAATTTTAAAATACTGCAATAGACCAATTATCACCAAGAAATAGCTAAAAACCCTAAATGTGAATTGAAAAATATATTTAAGAGAATTAAATTTTCAGAGGAGAGTATTAGAGCAGAAATTCTTAGAATTTAGAATGAAAATATTGAATATTTTACTCTCTAGAAAGCTCTAACTTTTTATTTAATAGAAATCTCGCAACAAGCTTTAGTAAAAATATTGCAAAAAAAACAACAAACTTTTTTAAGGATTAGTCAAGGCACAAGATATATGAAAAAGAAACTACAAATAATAAGATTAAAAACGCTAATTAAATAGACTAAGAGATAAGAGAGGAGCACAGAACCCATAGAGTCGCAAGTTAGGCATATTTTGATGTCTAAAAGGAACATTAATATAATTAATAATTCAAAAACGAAAAAAGGGGGGGGGACGAAAAGTCCCCACCTTTTTTCCCCCCTTTTTAGGGTCAAAATAGCCCCAAAAATCGTCCATTAGGCCAAAAAATCCCAAAAAAATTAAAGGGGCCCTTTTCAAAATTTTCCCTTAAAAGGTTTTTCATTTTAATTTTTTTTAAAAATATTCTTTTTTTTTGTTATTAGTCTAATTTTGATGAATCCTTTCATTTTGGGGCCCATCTCCTTTTAATGACTGAATACATTTGAATCCTATATTTCTTTCAAAATAGAGATTAAGAAATGATCATAAAAAATAGGGGGGTTGTTCAGCAATTAATTCCAAAAAGTTAAAATGCTATTATAAAAATCGTAAATAAAGCTGCAAACTTTATAAAATAGAATTAGCGGACCTTTCTTTTTAAAGTCAGAGAAAAAAACCCAAATACTCCATAGATAAAATTTTATCTTGACTTTGAACTTAATTGCTATATTTTCTTAATAAAAAACCCCGAGGAAAGTTTCTCTATGTTTAAAGGATCAAATAACTGCAATTTAAAATAGTGGGGCTGATTTAATTATAACCTCTATCTTTGGCGAAATTTAGACTTTTAATAAATCTCTTAATTTTCCCTATATTTTTTATTTCTTTTTTTTAAATTTAAAAATTTAAAAACAATTTTTTGAATTTTTTAAAAAAGAAATCAAAAAATTGATAAGGAAAATTTGAAGGCCAAAATTTAATTTTTTTGGGAATTTTTCTCAGGGCCAATGGGGAATTTTTTATATTTTACCATAAAAGGGGGGGGGTCACTTTCCCCCCCCCCCCGAAAAAAAAAATACTTTTTAATGGGAATAAAAGCTGATGTTAGGACTCATGGATCGATGAAATATACATCTTACCTATAAAATAGATACAGATAAAGCAAATTCTCTGAGGTAATGATGAATTACCCATGGTCCTTAAACTTTGTAACTAAAAATGGGAAAAGATTGATTACCTATTAAACTCAACCTATATCGAGACTTTTTAGCTTGCCAATCGAAGAACTACAAGAAGAAGGCTATCTTTTTATGTGGCAAATAGCTTCGAAATTTACTGAAGAAATATCTTTATTGCTATACAAGGGCTACAGGTAAGATTTTTCCTCTTTAAAATATTAAATTTTAATTTAGAATTGTTGATAGCATTACACTGTATAGAATCATGTATTATTGGACTTAAAGGAAGCGTGCCACATAACACTGCAACATTCAAAGCTAAAGATATCCTAATGACACGGCGCTAACTCTCAGAAACCAGAATAAATATTAGAAATGATTGTAAAGCTACTCCCTATGGATCCTATATTTAATTATTTGAGAGGAAAACAATTTAGATGCCTGGGTGGATAACAGTAATTAGAACTATGAAGCAAATATCTATAATTTATCCTAAGTTTATTAAATTAATTTTCGCTTTACAATCAAAATATTTTACCTTTAATAAAATTTCTTTGATATGTTGCTCTATTTTGATATAGAGTGCTGCTCAAATTAAATATTCTCGAAGCATTAAAGATTAATACTCAAAGAGATGACATATGAAGTGTGGGTTGTACTAAATTTCATTATCTTGCAAGTAATTGTTAGGATGAGTATAATATACCTTTATATTTTTGGTGAGCATCACCTATCTTTCCTGAAATTTTAGTTGAGTTCAGAAATAGATAGAGAGTATAGTATAAAATTTATCCCACTAAAATAAACTAGTCAATGCCTTTAATATTCAGAAATGGATATTAAATACTTAGTTAAAGTTCAAATTCTTCAATTCTAAATTTAAATTGTCTAACTATATTTTTTAAAAAGATTTCCCAGTTTTTTTACTTGAACTGATTTGATACTCTTGAAATTAGCTTAGGGTATTCTAATTAATATTAGCTTGAAGATCTAGTCATTCCAAGGTCTTTGTAGTTTTTCTAGATAAATTTAGAGACTTTGATTTGCTGGAGTTGCGTTTCAGGCTTTTGTTTAGAAGATGGCTGAGAGATGACTTATCTTATTAGTCATCCTCATTCTATTATTCTAAGATAGAAATTAAGATAGTTAATTCGATCATAGTCTTTTAATAAAAAATAACCTTTTGTTTAAGTTTTTACGTTTTGACTCTGATCAACTTCCTGCTCTCATAAAAATCATGTTGAAAGAGGTGACTATTAAGATAGTTGGTGTTTATAATTACCTTCATTGTCAGTTATAACCCTTAGTTATTTTGTGAATAAATATGTAGCTTTATCATCCATTATCAGTGCATGACCTTTATTATCTCTAAAATTAATTCGCATATTTATGATTGTATACTTCACTCCCAAAGAAGGAAATTTTGGTTTGCTTAGATGCTACACGATTGCTAGTTTTAAAAGTCAAATTGCTTTAAAAATCAAATTTTTATCTACATCCTCGATATTTAACCCTTTTCATATCGAGAGTAGGTGCTTTCGAAAATATATTTCCCTTTTTCTTTCATTATTTAATATATGCTAAAATTTAAGATAAAGCTAACTCTAAATTTTGTGTCATCAAAGTGACTGTGAATAAATAATTAGAGAACCAAGTTATCTATTTGGATAAAAACCAAGGACTAAGACCTTCAGATAAATTATATATCACAAAAAACTACAAAATGCAAATAAATACTCACAAAATCAAATTTTCAATTTTTAAATAAATTAAAGCAAGTCTATAAAACCAATTTATTAATTAAATAAATTAAATCTATATATTTTATAAATTTAACTGGGTGATTCATTCAAGAAATAAACTTCAGATTAATATAGCTGAGTATTTAATGAAAACTGAAATTAATATAGATATTAATTTAAAATGGGATAAATTAGTAACATTTAAATGCTGTCCAATTTAAATAATAATTTAACCATTCGATTCAGCATCAAATTCTAAAAACTTTATGCCCAAATTTTGTGTGGGAGAGCTCTCTCAAGAGTTATATGCGATACAAATTTGTAATAATTTAAAATGTAAAATTAAATTGAGTGAGGGAATCATATCTTGTAGTTGAGAGACGCTAAGAAGTTTATCAAAGAAGAAACTTCCATTAATTTTTGATAATGTATCGAACAAGGTGCAGATCAGGGGTTGTGATTTCATCTATCACGAAGTTTCAACTCTTCATTTATTATTTTAATCAATCAACAATTTTAATTAAATTTTCTACTATAATAATAAATCCTCGAAAAGTATATGAACAGAGTTCAATTAGTCACTTGAGGAAATCTTTTTTTAATGAAAGAGGCTCAAACAGACTTCTGGTTGTTTATGATCGAAACACGATTTCTACACATACTTCAAAGAAATCTATAAGAAAAAATAATGGACATAACACTTTTATTTTTTAGTCTCTTACTCCATGCCATCGATAGATGTAGCTAACTGATATTCTTTCAGACGGGTAATCAAGGGTCGCCAGCATCTCTTGAAAATTTCGGAGGTCACTATGACCAATGTCCCTAAATATGATGGACTTGGTCTGACAGATGTTCAGCGGAATAGAGGCAATCCAAATCTGTTGTGATTTCAGCCAAAAATGGATAAGCAGTAGAAGCTAATCTTTTGAAAATACTTCTCAAAATTTCTCAACACCCTTCAGCCATACTACCTCTCAAAAATTTGAAAATTACTTTAGAAAGGATGAAAGAAGTCTGCAATGACACTGCGAAGAGCGATTTTATTATAATTTCAGATGCTATCTCAACTCACAAGCCTTCCTTTCATCTCAAGTAAAAATATTCTTGAATTGCTTATACTTATTTCAAGAAAAACGGAAGAGCCTGTCTCTCATGAAGCTATTAGCTTAGATCTTCAATGCCAAATGATAGAAGCATAAAATCCCTCAAGTCATATGACTGATTCAAGAACGTTGATGGCACTGGATCTGCTTATAAGCATTCTCAATGTTTTAATGATTGATGCCACAGCTCACAAAATTTTGGATTTAAATCAGGAAGTTCTTTCTTATAACCTTTCCATAATAAGATTTAACGTTCATTAATTTCAATTAAGAGTTGTTTTCTAACTTAATTAACTTATTAAAGCATGACTATCTGTCATAATTTTCTTCTATCAGATTAAATGATTGCTGTAATAAATTCCTTGCATTTATCTTCTTTTAATTTATTTTTTTGTGTTAGTTCTTCAGCAAAGAGAAGAATTTTCCTATCGAATTTTAGTGAGGTGATTAGGGTGGTGTAAAATTAAGTTTGATTAAAAAATAATTTCAGAGTGCTTTTATTCTCTTATTGTGACGGACTCTCAGTTTGGTAATTTTTCTAGTAAATAGTGAAATTTGTCAGTCTCAATAGATTTGCCATGCATTAAAAAGATTTCAAGTCCTTTAGATATCGTTATTCCAAAACGATAGCCTACCTTTCCTAAGATTTGATATATTTTGTACTTGGATATTTAGGTTTTTTTATTGTAGTATAATCTCTGCTGGCTATTGTGAACATCACTTTGTTGAAGAAGATAATTTCTCTTTAGTCATCTATTACGGTTAAACTGTCTAAAGCATCTCCTTCTCTTAAAATTTGAAATTTCAGTTTGATACTTGAGAGTACTAAATTACTTTACGCTTTATGTGATGTTTATTGTTTTGTTTCCCATTTAAGAGGGAGATATTTATTTTGGAATGCTGGTGCATATCTCATTAATGATCTTTCCAGTTTATTTCCAAAGTGCGAGTTTAGATATCATGAGATCTTATTACTTTTTGAGAAAATTGGAATTCAATTTTTGCTATTATTTCTAAAAAGAACTTCCAGAGGAAGATGGAGTTGCTGATAAAGATTGCTCAGAGGAAATAAAAAGAAAAAAGATAATTAAAAATGAGTTTTAGCATTAGACTAAGCACCATTTAGCGATGACAGTGATCCTAGAGCATTTCAAGACATATAGAACAAAAATGAGGATGACTAGGCATTGAAAGCGACCACTCTTGACAGCCACTATGAGGCACTCCTGACTCAGACACAGGAGGCAGAGTGCAATCCCTCTTTGAACAACTAACCGAGCCTCAGGAATGGCTCCCGATGCCTCCGAGTGACCAGCAGCTCACGACCTCAGTCAGGGAAAGTTTTAAAGGCAGGGATTCCAGGCAATTGCCTTGTGCTGTGAATGGCAACGCGGCTATCAGCTGTGGGTCCCTGGTCAGCGGTCAATACGTCTAGAGAGTACCATTGATGCTTTAAAGGGAAACCGTCAATTAGGGATTATGAGTCCCATATTTAAGAGCGGGAAAAGTGAGGTATGAAGATTCTAATAAATATAGCTGAGAAATTAATAAAAAAAGATAATTAAATTAAATGTTAAATTAAAATGGATTAAATGAGTGACAGTTGAAGTGTGTCTGATTTAAATAATTATTACACCATTCAGCATCAAAATTTAAGAACTTTATATTCTTTCAATTTTTGTGTGGGAGAGCTCAGTAAAATGTTATAAGCGACACAAGTTACCAAAGAACAGAGATAAAAAATTGAGAACAATGTGCGAAGCATATCTCGCTGCTGATAGGTGCTGGGGGGATGATTAAAAAAGAAAATCATATTAAATTTTGATTCTCTATCGAGCGTACTACAGATCGGTGTATCACTAATTTCAACTTGACACGAATTTGCAACTCACCATTTATTATTTTAATAACCATCGATTTTAATTAAATCTCCTACTGCAATATAAATAACTCTAATTTCATTCCAATCTCTAGTCTTGCTCTGGAAGTTCTACTTTATAGCACTTAATTAGTTTAATTAAGCCTGATCTCTATAAAGAGGTTGGAGCTTGATTATTCTGTTTTTTATGCTAAATACTTAAATTAAATTAACTTTTAATATTTGATACTCTTCAGATGTTTTCTTTTTTCATGATCGCTTTTAGACAACTAGGTCTTACTTTTCATGAATTAAGGTTTGTTAGCTTGTTAATTGAAGAGTAGATAATGTTTTATAAGCTCTTTTGCCATACTTGTATAATAAAAGATTTGATAAAATGCTGATTCCCCCCTTTTTAAAAGTGATCGATCATTTTGAAAAATTGCAAATTTAAAACTATAAATAAATGCTACAAGCGAAGATGATTAAAGCTTATTGCTTTACTATGATAGATTACTCATTTTGCTAAATATTGAAATTTAAAGATCAAAGTGAAGCTTGCATATCTTAAAGGCTATTTGAATTTATACTAGCTTATATTTTCTCATTTTATAAGAGTCAAAGAATTTGTAATGTGAGAAATAAATTTCTTACATAAAAATTTACAATCAACCTAAAATATTGGAGATATTCCTTTTTAAGATCGCCTCTTTTTAAAGAAGTATATTTTTTTAGAAATTAAATATAAGTTATTGAAATAAGAGTTAATTTAAATTCTAGTTTTTCTTAACCTATTATAAAATTTTGTAGACTATCGTTGTTTCTAAACTTTAAATGTCTTTTAAAATTATTAAAGGAAAATTATATATAATAAGATGGAACTTGGAGTGAATTAACTTTTGATAGACTCTGAATTCTTTATATTTTTCCTAATTTGATATAATTAGGCATGGCCCTTCTCTGAAAGATAAATCACCAGATATTAGTCCCACAGTAAGGCAAGGCAATATCTATAAGCAAGAAACAGTTGTAACTAGTAACAATGGAAACTTAAAACCTTTGAATACTTTCTAAAATTTAATGTCCTATTCTCCCCACGAAGATACAAAAGTGAGCTATAAGGATGAGGACTCAACATACTTTGGGACTAACTTAATCAACTACAGTAATAATCTTTACAACTTAAGCAACAACTCTGAACTTAAATTCTAGTCTGAGCTTGGCCAGCTTTTATTTTTTCTTAAAAAGACTGGAGTTGGACTTCCCAATTAACCACAAAGTTAGATGTCTACTCAATCGTCCCTTTCCCCATTTGAGTAATTCCTTTAAAACTTGATGAAGCAAAACGAGATTGAAAAGCAAACTTCACTTCCACCAAATATCAAGTCTGCCAATCAAAACTTATACTTATTTAAAATGAAATAAATAATACTCTCACTAGCCTTTGGAAAATTTGTAACGATAAAGACAGATGGACTCTGTAATAAAAAAGAATACTCTTAGTTCATAGTATAGCAACCTGAGCAATCAGAAGGTTAAGCAGGAGAGAAAGCTTGAAAGTGATATATCTACTGCAAAAGGAGGGAACGCTCATTTCTAAAGTTTAAATGTAGGCTTGCCTCCAACTAACTTTAGTAGTGGGTTAAGTAGCTAAAGTTTCCACTAAAAAGGCAATCCTTCTAAAATGAATATGCGTAGTAAAAATTAATTAAATTTAATTGTAAACAGCTAAATTCTATATTGGCAAGCTAAAATGTTCAAACTTTGCATGGAATTAGCTCACAAGGTCAATTGCTCAGTACAAGCTAGGAAGGTAGACATTAGCTAGAAAAAGGCTAACATTAAAGTTCAAATGCTCTAGTTACAGAAACTAATGGATCTAATGTCATGAGCAAAATCAAAATATTAAAGAGTTATATTTACTTAATATTTTAACTTTATTATAAAATATATAATTAATTCTTAATTAGCCATTCCATTAAAAAAGTAATTATCCTTACTAAAAATTCAACAGACACATATATAAAATTTATTTAAACTTGTGTTGATAAAATTTAAAGAATTAAATTCTTTATCAAAAATAGTTTTGCTAAAAAATAATGTACTAAATTTATACAAACGTCTCCTTCGAAATTTTGAAATTTTTTGAAGTCTTTATACGATTTAGAATAGAGATAGGGATTTCTAAATATTCTACAAAAATTGAAAGGAAATTAATAGTTAGATTATTCACTTACCTATAAAGTTAGATGTATTTAATAATTTAATTAAAGCAAAGTAAATTCTCAAGGATACAAATAGTTTGTTTTAAATTGATAGCATTAAGTAACTCACATTTATATTTTATAATTGTTAAATACTAATGCATATTCCAATTTATATGTATCATCTATTCTAATAAGAATTGTCTAATCAAAATTTAATAACAATAATCTAAATAATTTTATTTTCAAATATATATTCTATCAAAAATTATAAATAATTATATATAGATTTATTGAAGCTCTTCTAATTACAAGACAGAGTTTAAATAGTTTACAGAAATAAAAATTAAAAAAAAATTAATCACTCAAAATCATCTTACTTATAATTACGAATGAGATAAATGATTTCCTTCTGTTACTCATTACGAAAACCTATTAATAAAATAAGAGTAATAAAAATAAAATATGATTAAACATGAACAATAATTTTAGCCTATCAAAAATAACAATGAATAGAAATAGTAGAGATTCTAAAAAAAATATTACAATCAATCAATGAATGAATGGAATAGATTAGTGTCACTTCGTAAATTACATGAAGGCTTCTTTTAATTGAATATATTCATATTATCTGGCTTGTTTCTATACCTGCTTGTATTTAAATAAAATTTTCTTTCATTCTATCTTACTTTTATTTTATAAATTGTTGGCTTCATTTTTATTATGAAATATTTCGAATAAAAAATGCATTAGTTTTAGTGTAAATTTTTGTTTGAATTATGTTTTATAGTTGTGAAATAATTTAAAATCAATAATTGGTTAAAATATTCTAACTTTCTGGGTAGAAATAAAAATTAATGTAAAGCTCCTTGTTTAAATATACAAATTTATTTACTGTTTTATTTATTTGAGAGCATTATTTTAATGGAGTTGACCTCCTGCGTTAGAATTTATAGAATTTTATTATACTTGCCTACGTAAGGTACTGGTTCCACAAAATACACTCTGACTAGCAACATTGTTATTTTCTGGAAGTTTAGAGGATAGTGATTGCTCTAAAGTTCATCGAACTACACTCATTTCTGTTTTATCTTTCTCTTGAGTTTCAAATAAGTTCTGTAACCCAAGTCTGAATTCATACCATTAGTAGAAGTTAGTTATGGTACCAGCTGCTGCTTATTACTTTCTTCAAATTGGATTCATCAATGGAATGGAAGGCAACTTGAAATAAGATCTATGCCTACTTGCTGTTGACAGTAGATTATCTCTTTTTCTAAAGCACTATGCTGTGTGCTTCTTCTCCCATTAAAAATTAAATACCTATATATTTTAAAAAACAAGCAATAAGTTAAATCAGGCAGAGACTAGATTTCATTTTATTTTTGTACTTATGCTTGATTTTTAAAATAATAAATGGAGAATTTCAACTTAATGTCAGTTACAATCACAGATGTAACCCCTGATCTGCAGCTTATTCGATAGCTCATAAAAAATTAATATGAGTTTATCCAATGATAATCTTCCCAACACCTCTCAGCATCTAGATATGATGTGCGCAAACTTCAAGGAACCAAATTCATCTTTATAAAAAAACTAACTTGTGTCACTAATAACTCTTTACTGAGCGCTCCCACATTGCAAGGATGAAAAGTTCTTACAATTTAATGCTGAATCAAATGGTGTCATAATTATTCAATTGTGAAACACTTCAACTGCCACGATTTTATTTCATTTTAAGATCATATCTAATTAAATTCTCTTTTTGATTAAATTCTCAGCTATATATGAACCCGGTGAGCTTGATTAGGAATTGATAGCGAGAATATTTTAGGATTAAGTACTGTCTTGTTATTGAATTCATGCTTATTCTTCTTTCATTATCCACTAATTTAATCTAAATTTAAAACTTATTAACTATAAATTATGGATTACAAAATATAAACTAAATTAAATGGCGCAATTCTTTTAACCCTTTGAATTAGTAAGAATTTAATTATCATTAGAGAACAAATTTCTGCAAACCTTAAAATATAAAAAAGAAATATATTATTTATTTAAAGCAATGCTAATTATTGATTAAGTTTATTTACAATTAATAATTCTTTTATTTTGTGTAATATTTGTTGGCTCTTATGAAATTTGAAAATAGAAAGGATTAATATTAAGTTCGTGCACTAAAATACTTTAAGCAAACTTTTTTAAATACAAAATTTTTTAATTAAAATAATTTAATTCATTATATTAATTTTTCAGAAAAAAAAAAAAAACATTTAAGAATTTACTTTTGAAAAATAAATATGCATATTATCTAATATGGTATATAATCTTTTCAGAATTATACTAAATTGAACGAATAATTCTTGAAATAAGAATAAAGAATAAAGTTCATGTATATTTTTTTAATATTCTGACAATCAAGGGTTAGGTCAAAAGTTAAATTAACGTTGATTCTTGTTCAAAATTATTTGAAATAGCATGTTTGTAGACATTTTATTGACAGGTTATCTCTAATTAGTTTAGATTTAAATAAATACCCCAAATTAAATTAAATAAAAAATAATTTTAAAATTTTTAATTTCCCCTGATTTTTATTGGTGGATTTTGGGGTTTTATTCAGCGTACCCTCCAAACTACCCACCTCCATTTCCACTAATCCACTAATCCCCCATTTTTCCCCCCCGGCTAAACTTAGGAAACAGGCCCACGGGCCACCGCAGTCCCAAAATGTACATCTCGTGTCTGAAGTCCACAGTACAGGAAACCGGAGTGTATCCCTGACCAGTGCGGAGTCCCCCCAGGGGGTGAGGTTCAACCCCTGGCCGGGGCAGAGAGGTTTCTGTTTGGTGACCCGTTTAACAGAGTGGAAGAAGGGGAAGAGAGCAGAGAAGCAGTGAAGGGTGGAAAATAAAAGCCACCGGGAGGGTTCGAACCCCCACCCCCTGGGGGGGGGCCCGCAGGGGCGATCACACTCCGGCTTCCTGTACTGTTTTCACTCAACACGAATCTTTCTGTTTGGGGCTTTTGGGTTTTCATGGGGGACTGATCTCTAAGTTTAGCGCGGGAATGGTGATTAGTGGATTAGTGGAAAATGGGGGTGCTATTTAAAGGGGATTTAAAAAAAACAATATATTTCTTTGATAAAAAGTTTAAAACTTAATTTTATTTAATTTTGGGTTTTTAAAAATTTAAATATTTAAATTTAAAAATAAAATTGTTAAAACATTTTTAAAATAAATTTTTAAACAAAATAATTTTTAAAAAATTATTGTAAAAAATTAAATTTCCCCAGGGGGAAGGTCAAAAAAGAGATAAAATTTTGAACAAGAAAGTCAGGGTTTTTTAGCGTTTTAAAAGTGATATATAATTTTTTATTATAAATTAATGGCAGGTAGGCACGAGAAGATCAACAAGATTAACAAGGTGAACGCACAGTCAAGACCTCCCTCTTCCCTCCCCCACCTCGCCCAACTCAGCGCTCACTCTGGCTTCCTAGTTCTTAGCCAAAGTCTCGAGTTTTGTGTTTTTTTGTTGTTGTGGAAGCTTTGAGTCTTTGGATTGATGAAATGTAGATTATTTATTGCAGTCAAGATGTTAATGAGCAGACTGTAGTTTGGATTCTGTTTGAAGATCTCTCGAGTCAAACTTCGTTTCACTTTGGCTAAGAACTAGGAAGCCAGAGTGAGCGCTGAGTTGGGCGAGGTGGGGGAGGGAAGAGGGAGGTCTTGACTGTGCGTTCACCTTGTTAATCTTGTTGATCTTCTCGTGCCTACCTGCCATTAATTTATAATCATAATTTAAAGTTATATATCACTTTTAAAACAGCTAAAGAACCTGAGCTTTCTTGTTCAAAAGTTTATCTCTTTTTTGACCTTCACCCTGAGGAATTTAATATAACTAATTACCTTTTCTTATACAAATTATATTTAAGAATATTAAATAAACTTATATTTTAAAAAACTCGTTAATCTTTAATTATATAAATAATTGTTAATTAAAGTACTTTAATTTTAAAGAACCATTAAATCTAGAAATAATAATAAAGAAAATCTAAATCTAATTTTATCTTATTTAAGCTATATAATTAAAGATTAAATTTATAAAAATAAAAGATATAACAGATTTTTGTTAAGCAATGAATTATGTTACCTTTCTGAATTTGTCATCTACCTCGTATCTGAATTGGTTTTCTTCTCTAATAGTCCTTGGTATTTTGTCTGAGAAATTTCTAGTAATCCAAGGATGAGATAGGGCTTGTTCAACTTTATAACGGTTTGAAGGTTTCAACTCACACAACTTGTCCATCAAATTCATAGATAAACTAATAAACTGTTTAACTCAAATATCCTTACTCTGAAAAACTATGAATTGAAAAGTCCAGTTTAAATATTAAATTATAGATTTTTAAAAGAAATTTTAAACCTCTAGCTTATTATTTATTATGTTTAGAATAATTTGATTTTATAAAAGTGAATTAATTTAAAATTTGAGAAATTGTATATTTGAGATTAATTAGCTTACTCTATTTATGGATTAAAATGCAACTATAAGATCATAAAACTTAAAAGAGATATTATAAAAAAGATATGGATGAATATTGTTACATGATCTAGTTTAAGCAAACCCTAATGAAGATAGAGTCATTGAGCAAAGTGCTGTATCTTAAATTTGAGATAATTTAAAGCATTTTGTTTTTAATTTATTGATGGAATCATCTCCTTTCAGATTATATCAGGAATCTTGAAGAATTCAGTCTCAAAATTACTCTCGTTATTTTGTTTGCGTATTTATTAGTGGTAATTGAGAATAAGGATTGACTCACTTCTTCTTGATGTTACAGTTACTTAGGGTTTTGCTTTCGAGTAGTAATGGTTATTCTTGATGCTGTTTAATAGTACGAAAATACAATATATGTGCTGTGCAGAGAAGATGAGTCTATGTTGATCGGGAGGGAGAGCTTACTTGTTCTGGTCGCCTGCCTTCCTGATTGCTACTTTCAAGTTTTGGTCTGTGAGATATCATACTTCAAGAACTTATAGACTTTATTACGGATGTAGTTGGCAGGGGTATTAATTTAATTTGAATTATATCTTTATTTAAAGCATAATATAATGTGAGTCATAAAACAGAGACTCATTTGAATCTATTTCTTAGTAAAATCAATCCACTATCACGCAATCATATTCACCCTAAGTTAAGCATTTCATAATTGGAGAAGATAAAACTAAAAAATAAAAACTGCTTCATTTTCATACCAGAAAGTATTTATTTCAAATTTTTATAATATTTTTATTGCTCACTTAATTGTTTTATAAAGTTTATTGCTGTTCTCTCTTGATTAAGTATGAGTCTAAAACTATTTAAAAAAATAGAGAACATTTATGCTAATAGTCTCTAATAAATAAAATACTCTTTGCAAGATATGTGAAGTTAAACTTTATATATCTAAGAAAATTATAGAACAGCATTATTCAAACGGAAAATAATAATAGTGATATTATACATATTGGTCTCGCTATTTAACTTTATTATTACATTCTAATTAATTTTTATTTTATCATGAAGTTCTTTCAACTTTATGTAAAATTATATCGGAGCATTTAATCCATTCTTGTAAATTTTTGTTTAAATTTTATAAGGAATTTAGTCTCTGCTTTAATTTTTAATTAACTTTTTTTTAAATAAAAAAAAACAAAAACAAAACATCATCTTTATCTTTTAGGTCTCTTTCGTTTTATAAAATAAAAAGGATTATAATATTTTATTATGCTCAAAGATAATTTTAATTAAATATTTGGTTGAGTTTCTTGAAATTTCTGAGCTTGTCCTTATATTCTTGCTTATCTTCTTTCCTTGACCAAAGTGGATGTCTGCCTGAAAGCAATTCGAACATGATAAATCCAACAGCCCATATATCTACTGGTTTGCCATAGTTAGTTTCTCCAAACATCTACTCTGGTGCTTGGTAAACCAGTGTTCCGCATGTTTCATCCAATCCAACCCTTGTTTGAAACTTGATGGCAAATAAATTTAAACAAGACCAAAGTCTACTAGCTTAGTAGTTTCAAGATTGCTAATATCATCTATTACGATATTACTAGGTTTAAGATCTCTATGTACTAAATCCAAGCTGTGAATGTGTTTAAGTCCTTGTAGGACACCTTTAATTATTTTAGAGCAATCTTCTTCGCTCAGTAGATAATCATTGCTCAATTTTGATTATAAAATACTAATGATGTCTTTGGACGCTTCTCAACACTATTCAATTGGTCTTTTCTATTTTGGGTTAAAGTGTTCTTAAAATAAAGAAAAACTTGATCAAGTCGCCAACCGTACCGCCTCTTGCATTTTCAATTGCAAGTACGATGTAGTTCGAATATTCTTTAATCTAAATTTAAAACAAAAGATAATTAGTACCTATTTGAATTTAATAACATTTGGGTGAGGTGGAATGTGTCTTAGTATTTCAGCTTCTCGTCTGATGCACGAAACCGAACTCTCACTGGTAGTGTCAACAATCAAAACCCCAAAACCCTAATTTATAAAAAGAAAAATTAATTTTGTATAATTAATTTCTTTTTAAATATTATAATATGCAAAATTTTTAACCTTAAACAGAAATCTAAAGTCTTCTGGGAAAGGGTTTCCTTGACGTCTGTCTCATATTTTCTGAATTTTATACCTCTTCTTTTTTACAGTAACTGAGTTTTGATTTCATATTTGCTTGATTATTACTTTTTTTACTCCTTTCAAAGGTTCTATCCTTTGTCCATCTTACAAGCCCTTGTTGGGAATTATATTGCATCATCTTCATTTTCCACTAGTAGTTTCCCTTTGGTTTCATATCGTTCAAGTATGATTGCACTTAGACCAAAGCCCCAGCACTAAACCGTTGACCCCAAGTCTGTCTCTAGGGGGAAGTAGCCTGCATTCCCTTCACCGATGCTTCCTCAATTTTTCTCTTCTTAAATTCTTTGAAGTCTATGAAGGGTTGCTCTGACTGGTTAAAAGTTTTCATGATGTTCTCGGGCTTGAATCTCTGTGCACAAATCCCAACTTGCAACTCCATACCCTCAACGGGGTCATTTGAAAATAATAATAGTATTTGTTGCGCCTCGTGCTGAAAATTCTTTTAGGTATCTCCCTTTTAGGAAGGGAATGGGAGGGTAATTTGATCGATAAGAAACCAGAAAGATGAAGAACGCACTTCAATTTTTTTGTCCCTCGCTTCCCAACCTGTCAGTTCGTTCAAAAAATCAAAAACTTCTCTTCCTTCTTTACAAGGTTTCGTAAGGAAGATCTTGTAAGGATACTTTTTTGATGATTGCTTTCGCTTCGCATCAGCAAGGTGGAGGAAATTTTTAACACACCCTCCAAAGTTACAACTCTCAAGCATGGAGTCTTCTTTAGTAGCAAAACCCCTTTACTGACACCAAACCCACAAAGGGTTTTTTCATGAACTCAATCTTCCTCTTCTTCTCCCTTGCTTCCTCTTTAGTTGAACCTTTCAAGGTATGGGGCTTGCCTCTTAGCTGGCCCCATCTTTAAAGTTTTTTTATCTCAATTACGAACTCAGCCATGTGCTTCTTTCCATGTGTTTCTTGAGGAAAGGCAGAGTGAGAGAATGTCTGTCCAAGTTGAGCAAGGATAGCGACCGTCCACTTTTTAATGCTTCTATAGTCTTAGTTTGTCTGAGTGGGTTCCTTGTGTGCCGCTTGAGGCTCTGGGGGTATTGAACTGTCGTTACTTATCGCATTCAAAAAATTTCTTTTCCTCATTGATCTTTGAGCAGCAACAAGAGGAGCATAGGTGCATAGTTTAAACGCCCACCGACTTCTCAACTCTTGGTACAATTTAAAAAACACGAATTCTTTCGAGCTCAAGTTCAGAGACCCCCTTTTAAATCACACAGCATCTTGTTTTTTTGCTTTCGAACATTAGTTTCTTGTGTTTGCTAAGGTTGTCTTTTTTCTTGCTAGGTTGGTTGCCATCTTAAATTCAAATTTTAAATTATGAAGAGCCCGCCACTTATTATGGGACGAATACGATCAGATTATTTTTGTCATAAATACACAAATCCTTATAAATGAATTGCTCATTCTAACTTATTATAATTTGCAAGTCTTTGGAATAGGTTCTTGCTCTGTTTTTTTTAGACATTTCTTCCTTTTATTAGTTTCTGAAGCACTTATTCTCTCTCTATTTTAATTGTTTGCCCTCACTTTGTCCTAAATAATCATGTTAAGCTATAGAATAGAATAGGTTACATAAGTAGAAAGATAAAAGCATTCTCTCTCTAAACTTCTTCTTCATTGTATAGCCAAAGGTGAAGCCCATTTAAAAGTATTGCATTAGCACTGAAGAGTTCCTTCCTATCTTTTTGCTCAACTTTCAAACTACATTTCTTAGGGAAGTTATAGAATAGATAATATTAATTAGGGCTAAACCCAAAATAGTTATCAAAAATAAGATAATTAGCTCAATGGTTTACTTACCTCTTTGTGTTTTGGAAATATGTATGGAGAAACTTTGGAGATGAGAGGAGTGATTAGGACTTCCGCACTCTGCCATTACTATTTTTAAATAACAAATTGAAATGTTTTTTTAATTATGAACAACTTATTTACTGTTTACTCCCTACTGTAAGCTAAGAAGGTATTTATTTATTTTTCCAAATAATCTAATCGTATTCATCCTATATTATGATCTTTTGAATAAATCAAGTTTTAGAGTGCAAAGATTCAGTTATTATGTTCTTCATCTTTTTATTTTTTATTAGATAGCTCCATATTTTTTTTTTTGCTTGATTTTGCTACGAATTAAGAAAACGCGTTAGTAGTGCTACTAATTCCTTTGGCAGCCATGTTGAATGTCGACGTCACGAAAAGGCTTAAAAATAGCTGTTACTAATTTTATTGCAACGCGATTGAACTGTACTAATTAAGTTGCAGAACTTTAGTGTTGCTACTAATTAAGTTTTAAAATAAATTGATTAATTTAATGGGGCCACCACATATAAAAAGGAGCTCCATCTTTTAAAAATTTCACCTGATTCGCTTAGTTCTTTAGCTCATCTATTTCAGCTTTTCATCCTATAGGATCTCACTATTAAATAAAGATTAAGCTTCTCAGTCGGATCTAATCAATAATAATAACTTTGTTTTTCAAATAGAACAACGAGTACTGAGCAAGATGGTGGAAAATTTAATGCTAAGCGATTTTAAAAGGGGGAAAACCAAAAAATTGAGAAAGGGTCCCAAGCAAAGGAAGCCACTACAGTACCTCACTTAGCAAAGGGAAG
>JAJKFJ010021695.1:0-11182 GCA_027382625.1 Tetmemena sp. SeJ-2015 | reverse complement strand
ATCTCTATTAATCAATAAAGCATAATAGTTCTTTCTTTTCTTGACTGCATAAAGGAAACTTTTCCTATTTTTTATTATATTTATGCCTATGGGGGATAATAAAAAAGAAATTAGGCCAATATAGAGTAGCATAAATTATTCATTTTTATAATTCAGATAAAGAAATGAATTTAAATGATATTAGCTGACATTTTATTTATTCAATATTTTTTAATTTTTTTAATAATTCTTTGAATGAAATCACAATCCGGAATTTTTTAATAATAAAAAGAAGCCAAAAAGTCACCCCTAACTATTTCAATTTAATCTTTTGCAAAATTACTAAAACGATCGATTTGTGTATAATGAATTTTTTGTGATTACATTCCCCAAAGGACCTTCGCAAATTAAAATTAATAGCCTCTTTCTTCAAATAATTATTCCAAGAGAATGATTAATGAGATACAATAGGAATTGCAAGGATTCTTTTTAAAATTTAAGAATTTAATATGAATTAAGAGACTGAATAAGAGTGAAGATAAACACATAAAAAACAAGAATAACCACAAAATGAAGGCACGTGGCTCCGCCTTCATTTAGACTAAGGAAAATAATTTATAATCATATATTCCTAGTCTGTAATTCTTAGGATCCCTGTCTAATATTGGACTATGATAATTAAGTAAAAAAAAAACCTTCTACTTTTCCTAGTCAGTCTTTGGATAAGATGAAACGACCTGGGCCTTCTGAAAGGTAAAAGATACTCCATGATTTTAGGCATTACTGTATAGATCAAAATAATGCCAGTGGCATTCTGAAATATAACCTAGTTTAGAATCCCCAAGTCAGTTTCAAGCTAAATATTAATAAATTGTCTCTAAGCCCATTACGATTTTTAAGACTACTTGTTGCCTTTCTTCACACACTGATTCAGGGCTCACCCCGCACCAAATAATTAAACATTCTACACTATATACCGACAGATAGCGAACAAACGCAATTAGAAAGGACATTGAGTAATGGCCGGATAATCTCCTTTCCCTAATTCAGGTGAATTTGTTGAATGTTCATTGGTCTTTGATATAATTTTCTGGTTTAATTGTGCATTTTAAAAATATGCCAAAGATTTGCTTTGGGGTTATATCCTTCTTTTTATTATATCCTATCGCAATAGCATTAACAAATCCAAACAATAATTTGATTTATTATTGTATAAAGATTAATTAATTTATAATTTATAACTATCCAAATAAATATAAAATTCTTAGATTTCTTTTATATTGTCATTAAATCTTATATCGGATTCTTACTTAAGAGATTTATCGAACTTATTTACACAAAAGCAAATTAGAAAAATTAGGTATAAAAAAGGGGGTTAAACAAATAATGGTAATTTCAACGCACCCCGGTCTGAAACTTATTTTAAAGTAAATAAAAAAAATAATAAGATTTTATTCTTTTATCAACTTCGTTGTTTCTTCTAGCAGGAAGGTATCTAAACCTTAAGATTATAGATTGCTTGGTTAATATTAAAATTTAGCATTATTACAAGTGCTAATAAAGAAATTAATTATACCCAACTTATTCTACTTTCTTTCATATTATAGGATATATATAGGTGCTTAAAAATAATTAAAATATATTTAAAAAGAAAATTAAATAATTATTAAAAAGATTTCTTCTATTATTTTTACCTTTTTCTACTTACTTAAATTAGAGATTTTATTCTGGAAATTAAGATTCGATTACTGAATTTACAAAATCAATTGCTTCACTCTAAATTTCAAACTTTAATGATGTCTCAATATTGAATTGAATTTTTTCAGTAATCGTTGATCCATTAAAATAATAAATTTTGAGCCTCTACAAAATGTTGTCGAAATCACAGATTAAACCATTTATCTATTGCTTGTTAGAAGATAGTGTAAAACAAATATGAGATTCTTCATTAACATTTCCTCAGTAGCGAGATATAAAAATCCCACACTTAATTTACTTCATCATTCTGCTCATTAATGATCATATATAATATATATATATAACTCTTTATTGAATATTAATGATATATATTATCAATATAAAGTACTTAGAATTTTAAGCAAATTCTAATGGCTTAATAAGTTATATTCTCAAATCAGAGATAGTTTAATTACCATAGGTATATTTGTTCCATTTTATTTTAATTACTAAATTAATTATTTTTTCCTCCCAATAAAATTCTTTTCTATAATATATTTCATTCCATTCTTGTAATCTGCTTATGCTTGTTCACAAGCTGAGTAAAATTTGAATTCATAATCGCTATGGATAAAAGGCATAAGAATATCTTTTAAATTTCTAAAAAGCATGTTTTCATATTTTCCATCTTAAAAAGGTTCATTGTTTCTTGGCCAAAACCTAAGAATATTCTCCTATACTTCCGAAAATTAAAGAGTTATCTTTTCATATTGACCACTTTTAAAGTCAAACTATGTTTTTAGATAAGAATGAGTTTTTTGGATTATGTCCAAAAAATTTATGAAGAAAAGGAGTAAATTAAATGAAATTAATTATTTTTAAAAGATTATAATTATAAAGCTAAAAGGGTTTGAGCCAATGTAAGGATAGTCAGGCGATGGTTAAGACTTAAATTATTTTTTAGAACTCATTATCTGATTGAAATAACTTCAGAATTTTCAAAAAAATCGTTCTACCAAACATAGAAGATAATTAATAGAAAGATTTTTCTTATACCTTTATCTTTTTTATAAATTGATACTTGCTATTAAGACTAAAATCTAAATCATATTTAAACTTTAGTCTTGATAGTGACGATTAAATATTCACCCCAAAAATATGTGGGTCACTATGTAAAGCCTTCTCACTAAATAATTGAGTATATTGAAAAACAAAAAGGAAAGCAGGAAAAATTTAATCAGGAATAGCTCCTAAAAATATACAAATTTCATTTGTATTTTAATCCAATTAGTTTCAAAAGCTAAAATTAATTATTAAGCCAGTTTTTATGAATTTGACTACCAATGTCTCTTTTTACATATTTATCTACTTTGTTGCTCTAATCTATTTTTATCAATAATTAATTTTTGCTATCATTTTCTCTCTCAAATTTGAACTTAAAAATGAATTTTTGATAATCAAGATAACTGTAAAAGCCAATATGGGAATCAACCATACCCTTCTATTATGCTTAATTTATTTCCAGAATTGCCACTTTATCATCCAATTTTTGAACCTTTTCTTACATTTTAAAACCAGGATTAACTAGAGATTGATATGGATTGGCTATCTCCTTATTAAATTTTAGTCCTTCAGGTAGCTTAACTATCACTTATTAGCAAATATCAACTATATATCTTAAAAATGTAGTTGCAAGGTTATTAGAGTCGGTCCCATTTTTAAAGTCAAATATAGATTGATCAGATTTGTAAATTAAAGCAACTCTATCATTATTTTTGAAGGCTAGAATGCCTTCAGGGCAGCGAATTTTGCTACTAATTGACTTTTTTAAAAATAATCCAGCCAATTGAATACAAGATTTCCAGCATCCATAAAACCCACACACTATTATGTCTTGAACTTTGATTTTGATAATTCTAATTTCTGTCGACCATTAAACAGCGGGCGGCTATTTGTAGCATGCAAAGGCGGTCACTGTTAAAAACCAAGTTTAAATCTAGATGAATTTATTTTAAAAACCGAAATTAATTAAATAAAACCGTATAATTATTGTATTACAAACCAATTAAATTAAAAATTAATTTTCACCGATTAGTACATTAGAAAAATTAAGGCGTATCCAGTTATAAGTATAAAAAAAAACACACACTCTAGTTGTGCAAGTGTACGAATGTACTAAATAGCCGATCCTATATCAGATGCTAACTCCGGCGTACCGTTAAGTCTCTCACAGTCTCTCCGATGTTTCCCCATTGGTCTAGGTGGCTAGGATAAGGCGACCCGTCAAGCAGTAGGTGTCCGGAGAGTGCTCCATAGCCAGTGCGGAAAACCATCCCCAGGGGAATTAGTTTCGAAACTCCACAGGTTACTCTCCTAATCCCGTATCTCACTGTTACTGTTTCACTACTCATCATTAACAAGTCCTCTCTGTAAACACTGCCTCCAGTAACCTGTGGAGTTCGAAACTAATTCCCCTGGGGATGGTTTTCCGCACTGGCTATGGAGCACTCTCCGGACACCTACTGCTTGACGGGTCGCCTTATCCTAGCCACCTAGACCAATGGGGAAACATCGGAGAGACTGTGAGAGACTTAACGGTACGCCGGAGTTAGCATCTGATATAGGATCGGCTATTTAGTACATTCGTACACTTGCACAACTAGAGTGTGTGTTTTTTTTTATACTTATAACTGGATACGCCTTAATTTTTCTAATGTACTAATCGGTGAAAATTAATTTTTAATTTAATTGGTTTGTAATACAATAATTATACGGTTTTATTTAATTAATTTCGGTTTTTAAAATAAATTCATCTAGATTTAAACTTGGTTTTTAACAGTGACCGCCTTTGCATGCTACAAATAGCCGCCCGCTGTTTAATGGTCGACAGAATTAGAATTATCAAAATCAAAGTTAAAGACATAATATTAAATCTTACTCAATACAGTTTGTGCGAAATTTTTAGAATTCATCAGAGATTAATCTAATTTTTTTCATTTTGTATTCTGAAGAGGAATCGTCATACTAATCAAACAAAGTGAAAGCAACTTTGATAGAATCAACTGACTCTTCATACATTATTGCTTCTTTCATTTCATCTTCATCTTTGTTAAAGATGGATGGGGCTTTAGGTTCTTCAATGTCTTATTTTTCATCCTCGATTGGAGCAAAATCAATGTCTGAAGATATAATATGCTTTTTTATTCCAGCCTTTAACATTTTAAGCTGTAAAGGCGTAAGTTCTATCTGGGGGACCTTTTCTGGTGAGTAAATTTTATTCTTAATAAATTATATCTTAAAAAAGTCATGTTTAAGGGTTAATATTTGTTCCTTAATTGAATTATTCGAGTTTATTTGGATAATTCAGACATATAAGGCTTCAATATTTTTAGTCCTATTTTGGCATTATTGGCCAGGATATACCTAAAAAAAGTTTCTAATTTAAGCTATTTTCTTCTGATTTGTCAAATAAACTTCAAGTTCATTCTTAAAATATAACTTTTTTAATTATAAAATACTATTGCTATAAAATTCAAAAATTTTCAGGAAAAATACAGACTTTGTCAACAATGATGATTATATTTAGGTAAATAAAAAATGTTATATTTTAAGAATGCTCTTGAAGTTTATTTGACAAAAAAATAAAAGAAAATAGCTAAAATTTTACATTTTTTTAAGGGTATATCTGACCTCTTAATGCCAAAATTTGATTAAAAATATTGAAGCTTTAGATGGCTTAATTATCATTTTAAACTAAAATAATTTAATTTAGGAGCAAAAATAACCCTTCAAATTATTTATTATTTTTACTATTCATTATAATTTAAATGATAATCTGAATTTAGTTAAAATATTGAAGATTATTAACCGTTAATTTGTTAATTAAATACAGGAATATGGGACTTTTCGATAGCTTATTAAATTTTAGTAAGTCTTTTCTACTTCCATAACGATAGGAGGTAACTATGAAGAAATATTGATATCACAAACTTAGAATCAAGAAATAAGCTCCACAAATTTAAAACTAAAATGTTTTGTTGCAAGGATTATAATTAAGTAGAATATTATGCTTACTCGAATAGTAATAATTGAATTTCAAAAACTCACACTTCAAACTGTCGATATATCAAAATTAATATATTTATTCTTAATTTAATATATGTTTTATTATAGTTTTAGAATTAATTTTTAAAATTTTGAAATAAATGATTAATACGTTGGGGTGCGTTAAATACCCCTCGCCTAAATTAAATAGTTTTTAGAAAGAATTCTATCTATTAGATTATAACTGTGCGAAAACTGATTAGTACATTAGCACAAATAGAGTGTACTCTTAAAATTGGTTACGCCTTAATTGAGAAAATGTGCAAATGTGCTAAACATCAACTTACCTTGAGATGCTTATTGAGGCGTACCGTCCATCACCACTCACTGTATTTCCATCATCACACTACTTGTCTATAACTATTCCATCTCCGCAAATTTCTTTACATTCATACTCACTGTGCCTATGCTCTGTAGGTTAGATGTCTGTGGCCGGAGTGGTTCCCATGGTCAGGCCGGAGTACCCTTCAGGGGTGGGGGTTCGAACCCCACTGTGGACCTCCCCCATCCGCACTCTCACAGTTACCGCTGTAGCTCTCCACATCTCACCGCTCCTTCCTTAATTGTTTCACTCTCAGTTCTTAGATGGCCCTTAAAGAAGACACCGGTTAACACAGACACACCGCCTCCGATCCACAGTGGGGTTCGAACCCCCACCCCTGAAGGGTACTCCGGCCTGACCATGGGAACCACTCCGGCCACAGACATCTAACCTACAGAGCATAGGCACAGTGAGTATGAATGTAAAGAAATTTGCGGAGATGGAATAGTTATAGACAAGTAGTGTGATGATGAAATACAGTGAGTGGTGATGGACGGTACGCCTCAATAAGCATCTCAAGGTAAGTTGATGTTTAGCACATTTGCACATTTTCTCAATTAAGGCGTAACCAATTTTAAGAGTACACTCTATTTGTGCTAATGTACTAATCAGTTTTCGCACAGTTATAATCTAATAGATAGAATTCTTTCTAAAAACTATTTAATTTAGGCGAGGGGTATTTAACGCACCCCAACGTATTAATCATTTTTTTTTAAAAATTTTTAAAAAATTTAATTTTTAAAAATTTATAATTTTTAAATTTCCTTAGCTTTCTTAAAATCTACCGTCCATGAAAAAAATTCCTCCCCTTCTACTCATTAAGAATCTCATAATCCAATTTTAAAAAGTTGGTCAATCATCAAGTCCTTCTTCAATAAGCTTTTTTTTCATTTGTATTTAAAAATTTTTTCCTGAAAAATTTGGCGGGAATTTTTCTAAAAAAGCCAAGTCTTCCTCCTTTAAATTGGGTAAAAATTTAATCTTTTTTTTTTCCCAAAATTATTTTAGAAATCAAAAAGAGAATTTTATTACTTATTAAATATCAAAATCTTTTTGCTTTTTTAGGAAAAAAAAAAAATTTTAAAAAAAAAATTTAAAAATTAAAAAAAAAAATAAAAAAAAAATTTTAAAATTTATTTTTTAAAAAATTTAAAAAAAAAAAACACTTAAAAAAAAAAAATTTTAATTTTGGAAATTTAAAAAAATACTTGAAAAAAGAAATAAAAATTTATTTTAATTTTTAATATAAAAAAAATTTTTTTAAAAATTTGCTTTTCGTATGGACTATCGTTTTTTTAAATTTTTTAAAATTTTTTAAAAAAAATTTTTAAAATTTTAAAGAAAAAAAGGGAAAAATTTTTTCCCTTTTTTTTGTTTTAAAACCTAAAAATAAAATTTTTAAATTTAAAAATTTTTTTTATTTAACAAATTATTTAAAAATTTTTAAAAAATCTAACAATTTTCAACAGAGATCTCCCTCTTCCATGAAGAACTCCACTAATGGTTTTAGATCTGAATAGGTAAATTCGTAAACTAACTTTTTAACTTTGCTAATCTCAAATGTAAAATAGGATGAGTCACAATTTATTATAATTATAAAAATCACTGAGCAGCAGATGAGGCACTTCAGAAATCAACGCTTCTCGCAGAGTCTCATAAAGAACTCATTTCAAAACAGTGAAGAGATTGACAGAGAGCATTTTTTGCAAAATGCCTCATAAATTAATCTCACCTCAAGATAGGATAAATATGTTTGCAGGACTTTCTCCTGAGCCAGTTATGGTAGTCAAAGATAGAATTCCCAAACCAGATATGGATTATAATAAGGATATCAGTAAATCAACTCAAAAGGTCCTACTTCTCCTTCAAATTAGTTCTCCTTCTCTAAGTGTACAAAAATATTTAACTTAAAAATAAAAATATTATTTTAAGCAAATTATTTTATATTTTTAGCCTAAAATACTTTAAATTCTAAATTATTTAATTAATTATCAAATATTTTTTTAATTAACTAAATTTTTTCTATAATTTCAATTTAATTTCTTTTTAAATTTAAATTAAATTATAGTCCATTGATATAAATCTTAGATATTTTATATATTTAAAAAGCCATATAATTTTTAAAAAAAGAAATATAACTTTTTTCTAATTCATTTTCTGTTTATTTGAAGAAAAAATAAAAAGTATATATAATAAAATTATATAATTATGTAATTTAAAAAAAATAATAATATTTTTTTATAGGCAAAAAAAAAAAATTTGAAAAATTTTTTTTTAAAGCAAAACCATTTTTGCAAAAATTTAAAAACAATTTACCTAAGGGTTTTTTTTTAAAAAAAAAATTTATAAGTTTTTTTAATTTTTTTACTTGGGAAGTTGATTAGATGATTGCATATATAATGAATTACAAATACAAAATTATTTAATTTTAAAATGTATCTTTTTAAAAATGAAATGATTAATTTAGGAAAATTTAAACAAAATGAATTGAGAAAGAAAGAGAGAGAAGCAAGTTCGGCAACAAAAATCATGGCTAAATTTTAAACCAGATAAATTTTTAGTGAATAAAAAATTTTTTTAAAAAACTTTTCCAAAAAAAAAGGAAAAGGAAATTTTTCAAAGAAAGATTTTGGAAAAGAAAAAGAGATATTAAACAAGAAATGATAGCTATAGAGTAAATGGAAGGCAAAAATCTAAATTTAGTTCATATATATTGCCAAACTAAAATTGCTCAAAGCTTGAGATAATTTTTATTTCTGATAATTCACTCTTGCGTTTACAAGTTTCTGCTGTATTTCTATTTAATGAAACATCTAATAATATTTCACTTTATTATAAAAGAATATAAAAATAAAAAATTAATTTAAATTAAAAAAGCTTTAAAAAAACAAAATTTAAAGTTTTTTAAAATTTTTTGCTGAATCAATTTTTTAAATTTTTAAATTTAAAATGAAAAATTTCCTTCTTAAAATTTTCCCCCATTTATTATTTTCAATTTTAAAAAAAATAATTTTTCCATAATTATTAAATATAAATTTTAAATTTTTAAATTTTTAAATTTTAAAATTTTAATAATTTTATAATAATTTTTTAACTTAATTTTTTTTCTTATTTATTTTTTGTTTTTAAAAAAATTTTTTAAAATTTTTTGTTTTTTTAATATTAATTTTTTATTTATTTTTTAAACGATAAATAAATATAAAATTAGATGATCAAAGGAAAAATTATTATTTAAAATGGGATATTAAATTGAAAGATAATAATTCATATTAATTTAAATATATTCTCTCCTTTACAGTTCTTTATGAATAACCATATCGATTATATAATTAACAACCTGTAATAAATTCTTTCATCCTTTGAGTTAGAAATGTTTTTAATAATAATCATATGATAAATTTAATTTTTCAAATTAATTATAAGACAATTTTTATCTTATCATTTTTCAATTCTTAATATGAAAGGTGGTCTTTAGCCTTCGTATCTTTTGATCTAGTTTTGTTATAGATAAGATTTTTTATCGAAAAAATCTTCACTTCGGCTTCTCTGTAGTTACTTGAGCTAAATTTGATCCCTTCAACTTTCCTCCCCTTTGGTTTTTCAAGGCTTTTTTAGGGGGGGCTAAGATTTCCATCTCGGCTTTTTTGTAATTTTTTTTCGGTTAAATAAAGTGAAATAAACTAAATTAATTTATTTTATAAACAAATCTGAATTTAGCAAAGATGTTTAATGCCATTTATATTCTGAAGATCGCATTTTCTATTTGAACTTTTGATAAATAAAGAAATATAATAAATTTGTCTATAAATATAAAATGATTCTTTAAATATTAAATTTTTAATTCTCGAAACTTGTTTTTCCTTATTTTTTTATTCAATTAAGTTAATCTTCAAGAATGAAAAGAAATAAATTAAATTTTAAATATAGATTTGTATTCTATTTGTTTTTATCTTCTCATAGGTGAAACTCTTTTTTGTTGAACATTCTCTTTATGAGTTCAGTTTTGCTATATACTGAAATTTAATTTAGAATATTATATTTCATAGGATACACAATATTTACATTTAAAACTTAAAATTTTCAACCTTTCTAATTTACTTAAATAAATAAATAAATTAAAAGAACAAGTCATTTTAAGTTTATCTTATTTAGATGTTTAATAATTTATATTCATCTTTATTTTTCTCAATCAACTAGATATTTATTTTATTATTTTTAAAATAAAAATAAAATTTTTATTTATATCACGATTTTTATTTAACCTAAATAATCAAACGAAAATTTGTAGCTTATATTTCGAAAAACTACAAATGTATAATCATATAATTTACATGAGTTTAATAATTTTAAAGTTGTAATATTAATAAAAGAAAGATTTGATATTTAAATTCCCTTTCCCCATATTTTTTAAATTTAAAAAAATTTTTAATAAATTTCAAATTTACAAATTTTTAATTTTTTTAATCAAAAATTAAATAAATAAATCTGTTTCTTTAAAACTTTTTAAATTTTTGATTAACCTTTTAAATAATATATTCTAAAATTAAAATTTGCACCAAAAAGTGGCTAGAGCTCATAAAATGTTTTAACTCATAAAAGATTTTAAATTTCAAATAAAAAAAATTAACCCTTTTAGATTATTTGCCCTTTTTTACTTTAAATCTTATCAAGCATAAGAGAATGAAAAACATAAAATATATTTTTTTATTTTATTTTTAAAATTTAAATAATTTATTATTTTAAAAAGAGAGCCCCTTTGGGATCAAAACCCCTTTTTTATAAAATAAAATTTTAATAATATTTAAGATTTTTTAAAAAGAAAAATTATTAGGTATGCAATCAAATACTTATTTTAAAATTTAATTTTTAAATTTTAAAAAAACCCGGGGGTAAATTTATCCCTTTAAAAATTTTGGTTCCTCAAATAAAAGACATAAAAAAAATCCTAAAAAATTTTTTGACTGTATCTTTACTTTTAAAAATTTAAATTTTTCAATAAATATATTTTTTTAAAATTTTAACTTCTCTTTTTTTAAAACTAAAAAAATAATTAGTATTAAATTTTTTAAAAAACGACCCTTTGACATTTTTTTCTGACAA
>JAJKFJ010021694.1:0-11159 GCA_027382625.1 Tetmemena sp. SeJ-2015 | reverse complement strand
AGGTTGTTTAAATTGGAAATGGAATTTTAAAAGTACCCAAAAATTAAATGGGTTTGATTGTTTGGCAACAAATGGGGTGGAATATTGGAATAGTGGAATACTGGAATATTCCGGGAAGATCAGGCTCCAAAAGGGTGGTCTCGGGAGGGGGTAAGTGCGGGGGGCTTCATTATTGGGGGCGTAAAAATATTCCAATAGTCCAACTATCTCGGCGAGTGAAGTGAGATTTATTTATTAGGGTGCGAATACTTAGGACTTATAAAACATAACCATCACAACCTATCCTGCTTGTTCCAGTCTTCTTAGCCGGCTCTGTCATTGGAAGTTGTAGGTCAAGTCTTAGGTGCTAGTATCTTTGATCTCCTCTTAATCTTTTCAGAGTGCAGGCCGCTCCTTCCCTCTCAGTTCAACCTCTCCTCCAAGTTCATGTCTAGTTGGGCTGTAGCCATGGCAAGCTTTCCGTCTACAGTTCTCATCTCTCAGCATCTAGACGAATCGGACTCTGGTCCCTCAAGGCGCCTCTCTCGAACTCAATCAGTTTATCTTCTAGTTGGTGCGGCCCAATAAGCTCTATTTAAGTAGAATGACCATGTAGAGCGATCAACCCCTTGCGGTCTGATAGATAGGGCCCAGGCTATCTCAGGAAGCGCGTGCGGCCATTGACTCCTACAGAGCGGTAGCTTGCTCGCTAGGGAGAGCAGCGCTGAGAGCCAAGGAGCATGCCTTCTTCTTATGGTAGGACTCAGGATCTCTCTACTTAGAGCTGGAGCCGTCCATAGCAGTGGGATCTGCGAGAGAGAATGCCGCGACTCTTTTATGAATGCCATGAATATTTAATAACTTAAATTAAGTATTCGCACCCTAATAAATAAATCTCACTTCACTCGCCGAGATAGTTGGACTATTGGAATATTTTTACGCCCTAATAATGAAGGCCCCCCGCACTAACCCCCTCCCGACACCCCTCTGGCAGTCCTGATCTTCACTGGAATATTCCAGTATTCCACTATTCCAATATTCCAGCCCTATTTGTTGCCAAACTAATCAAACCCTATTTAATTAAGGCGTACTTTTAATTAATTCCTATTTCCAATTGAATCACACCTAGAATAGACACACGCATTTCAAACTGCCACGAAACCAGCCAACTACATCAGGAAACCCAGCCTGCTCTCCTCTAACGTCTGTCAACAGCCACTGGGTTAATTTAAAATTTTGAAAATCCTCTCTATATATATAATAATGTAAATTTATGTGTATATTTGTTCGCTTTTTATAATGGAAACGTAAAACCTGTAAATTCAAGCTTGAATTCGACTGTAAATCAAACTGTCGTTATTCAGAATTCAAATAAACTTCAGATTTAAGACATAACTTCGACAGGTTCCATTCAGATTTGCTTTGAAAAATAACTTAATTTGACAAACATAAAAAACACAACCGATCTGCTCAAGTAATCTCTAAAAATCGATATAAACGATCCCACTATTCAATATAAATGGACGATATCGGAAGTAAAGCCTAATTGCTTTTCTATCACGCAAAATTAATTTTCTTTTATCAAGGTTTTGTTCGATAACCCTCTGTCTATTTCTTCAACATCAGAAGTCATTCTTCCATTTATATTTTAAGCAACTTCAGTGACAGTAACATTTTTAAATCCAGATCTTTTCTTTAATCATGACAAAGGAAAGATAGTCTCATTATCACAAATAATACCCTAGTAAATTTTCCTAGATGATGCTAAATTTCTGGAAAACCTAGCTGTCTATTTTAATAACACTCTAACATCTTTAGTGATAACTTAATCAACTATTCAAATAATCGTGTCTCAATCACTCCAACTTATTTTTTAAAAATCAATATCAAATTTATTTGCAGTTTAACTATTCTGGAGTTTGATAAATACGCAATAAATCATAGCTCATATGCCCCTGATGCAAATAAACATTCCTTCAAATCTCTACTACTTTTTCCAACTTGTAGTAGGAAGTTTGAAGTTTGATTTTTTCTTTTCCTCTAATCTCCTTAAAGATACCTTTGGTCTTTCAATAGACTACCCTGCTTACAATTTTAATAAAATGGAGCAAACATAAATATACAGTACGAACTTTAATTACTTTGGGTACGATTCTAGTTTATTTATTTACAACCTCGGCTTCAATACCTTCGTATGAAAATTAATTAAAGTATTGCTACTATCCCCTTTTCTAGTAGCTCTCTCTTATTTAGTATACGCCTTCTCTCTTTTGATCCCAATGTAAGATTTCTTGATTGTAACTTGCTTTAGTTGTAAGAAACCGGAGTCCTTCATGGAAAAATAGTTCTTGTTTAGTTTTCCCATTAGACTATTCATAGAGTCTTATCTAAACATTCATGAAAATTTGGGCTCTATAAAGTTAATAAAAGAATAAATTTAAGATGTCATCCTTGAACTAGTTTGTTTATCTAATTGAACATTTAATACAGAGTAGGATAATCCTCGAAAGGATGAGTTAGCCTTTTGAGAAAGTCTCTCTAATCCTAATTTAGTAAACTCAACTTAATTTTTCCTGCTTATCACTATTGCACTTCTTTTTGGGTTAGTTTGCCACTCATGCAAGGGCCCTTGCTTTTTAAAACAAGAAGCCATGTTTCAAGCATACTGAATACACTCTTAAAATTTGTCCCATGGAAAACAATTTTTCCGGCCTTATCGGGGAGCCACACATCCCGAGGGATACCCCCCGTCAACAGATACTGTTTCAGAAATGCATGCATTTGGAACGACCCGAAAAAACACCTGGGGTTTGAAATAACCTTTGAGTACCCGGGAAAAGTCTGTGGCTTTATAAAGCAAATGAGTAATGTTCTCGTTGTGCGGGAACCTGGAACTCCCCCATAGAGCCTTAAAACACATTAGAAATCACCCTGGTTTGGGCTTGTTTTCCGGAACTTTAGCAAGTGTGGGGTTTAAAAAGGTTTCCTAAAAATGAGTAAAAAGTTTGACGAGCGCAAGAAAGGCATACTCAAATTCGTCATTGCGGGCGCGCCGCCGTTTCTTCCAAGTAACCCCAAGAATTTGAAGTCCCTCCAGAGGTTCAGAATTTCGGAAGTCCTCTCGTTTAAGGGAATTTTGCCAGCACTATTTGGATTTCTGGAGTGTCACTAAAGCTCCTCTACTGATCTGAAAACTCTAATTTTCCGCTCCAGTGGAGCCGTTGTAGGAGAAGCGAGATCTCCTCTTTGAAAGAGAAAGGCATCTTGAGATTCTCTATTTCTAGCAGTAGCCTCTAGTTAGGAGAATCTGAGACTCGACTATTTGCTCTAAGTAGTTGATTCTCTCCGCGTGCGATATGATTTTGCTTCTTCTCTTCGAAGCCTTCAGCGTGAGCTTATATGAGATCAGAGGCCTCACTTGATAAGGCTTCACCGATATTTTATTCAGCTCTATTAGGAGAGCTCTCTCGAGGCAACAGCTAGTTGGATATCTATAGCTTATGAGAGATGGAAGATAACCTTACAAGTGGACTGTAACCTGCATCGAAAAGCTACTTTATCGAATGGCTGGTCAGATGCAGCTTGTGCGCTTTTCGATTATTAAGCCGCTACTCTTGATTATTGCATACTTAGCACCTGTAATACCCATTCTACTTAAGCTAAGTGTAGGCCCCTTCAGTTCTGAAGTGAACTTGCTAATGCCTCTTGAGCTCTGTGGGCTTGAATATTTTAGTGCAGAATTAGCATGATTGAAGGACTCGGGGGCTGCTTCGCCCTGCTTTAGATCGTCGCGTTCTTCTCATATGCCAAAGTTCTAGCCACTCTTCGAAGCCATCGTCGCCCTTCCTTTTTATTTGAGGAATATTCTAGACTCCAGCGGCGCTACAGAGCTGCTCAGCATCCTCACTGGACGAAGCCAATGGACTTAACTCTCGCTTGCGCCTGCTAGATAGCTGCTTTAGAGCCTGTGAGGTAAGTTTCGTGCTCATATTTAATATGAAGCTTATTAAATATTAAATTCCACAGACATAAACTTTTTTATAGCAATTAATAGCTAAGCAGGCAGGAGCTCTCTGCCTCGGGGAGTAGAGCACCTTAGAATCACTTCAAAAATCTTGAACTGGCCTCTGGCTGACCAGGGCTGACCTCGGGCTGACCAGGGCTGACCTTGGGCTGACCTTGGGCTGACCTCCGGGCTGACCTGGGCTACCAGGGGCCTGACCTCGGGCTGCCCAAAGGGCTGACCTCGGGCTGCCAGGGCTGACCTTGGGTTGACCAGGGCTGACTATGAAACTGGCCGATATCCACCAACTCACAAAGGTACTATAATTTTTTCCCATACATAAATTTAAATGTCGGGTGGTAATCAATTAAGTTTTCTATCAATTAGCAGCCACTTCTATTCCTAATAAAATAAGGGGAAATCTCCATTATGAAAGGCTTTTAATTAACTTAATGGGGTTCAAAATTAAAATAATTAAAAACTCAAGAGCCTTAAATTTGGCACGAGTTAAAACTCAAGCATGGGGCAGCAGCACAGGGGTGAACCAACGCAGCTCTTTCCACCCCAAAGCAGCTCGGGGGGAAAATTTCAGCAAAAAGGGCGGGATCTTTACAGCTATCCCCCAATTTACTGTTTTTAAGGACTCGCGCAGCTTATTAAATTGTAGAAGGCTACAACTTGCCGTCATAGAAGAAGACTTGCCTGAGGTTCTTGAGAGATGTCCTCTCTAGCCAGAAAGAACTCATTAAAGTGGCTGATCTTGTGGGCTTTAATGTTCCCAACTTTCCCGAGCTCTCTATCCAGGCAGTGTTTGAGGAGATAAGGGGCGACAAGGAGGTCTTGCGCTATCTTAACTTCTACCCTGAGACTGGAGATTTACCTGAGCGAAAGTTCTTCTTTTCAGTGCTCTCGACACTCCGTGGCGAAAACCTTTTTCGGATTGTCAGATCTTAGCAGCTGGTACGCTCATCCAGCCAGATTGAGGAGGAAAAGCTGGACACGATAGAGATAAGCTAGGATATGCTCAAGAGCTTGGAGGCTCTTCCTTCCTTTTCCAGTATGCGCTAATCTCTATAATGAACTTAATAGAGAAGAAGGGAAGAGCGCTCTCGCATCTCAAAGTCAAAGCAGTCGGGAGATTGCAGCAGAAGAAACGAAAGCGCTTCGAAATGGGATTCTCCTACCAGGAGTATAGAGGAGAGCAGACTAGCCTAGCTAGCAGCAATCAGATGTCAAGCTTCCAAGGAGATCACGACATGTCTATCATGAGATCACCTCCTGCAAAGGACAGCTGACTTGAGCGAAACATTTGCTTATAAATAAACTTTACCTACTTTAACTCTTTAAATATATCACTTACTCTCGATGAGCATTCTCATCTTCTCTATCGTTCGTTGAACTGTCTACTTGATATCTTCCTGTCTAATGTTTTCAATCGCGCCAGAGACAATGCTGATATGTTGCTTATCATTGGCTTAGAAGTTTATCTGAGCCAAGCTTGTCTTGTAGGTTCTCTTCACTCTTGAGAAGACCTCCTCGATGGGGTTGTAAGGTGAGGAATAGGGAGCGTTGAAGAGGAGCTTGATACCGAGCCCTTCGCAGCATTCCCCTACTCTCTTGGAATGATGAGCTCTCAGGTTATCCAGAAATATTACCAGGGAGTTGTGAGGAGCTTTTTCTCTTATCGCTCTCAAGCAGGTTAGGATGTCCTCAATCAAAATAGCTTTCTCTCTGATCTCATAGTGCTCCAGTCCCCTCTCAGCGCTTATGACCACCACTGCAGCTAGGATCTTCACCTTGATCCCTTCTTTGAGCAGGGTTTGGTTTTTGTATCGCTTGGCCCATGACATAAGTCGAACTTAGTAAGGTTTGAAGATGGTCTCGTCCAAGTACATGACAGTGTCCCCCTGGGCGAGGTGCTGCATCAATTATTGGTAAGCATAAACTTATGTCTAGCGAATTTTGCAGAGCCGGCTCATAGGAATACGGTAGCCTGAGCGGGTGACCTTGTATGTTATCCCATGGCTGAGATACACTTTTCTCAACTAGCTAATGCCTAATCAGCTATCAGGGTATTATCTGTGAAAGAGTTTTGCACCTTTGAGCAAGCGAGAGGGTTTTTACTAATCAAGAGTCTGATCCTCAATAGGTAGCACAGATGCTCAAATGTGAGAATGGAGACAGGATGGACATTTTTCCAAGACTTCACATCTCGGCTCCCATTAACTTGGCAGACCTCAAATATCGTAGATTAGCTAATGCCGGTAACCTGATTGATCTCCCAAAAGGTATGTAGGGGTTTACCCACTCGGGATGGAGGATTTTGGGTTTCTGAATCCCCAGGAATCTGATTAGGGTTTAAATTATGTCGCTTTTCAGGTCAATTATGACGGGTTATTTAATTTATCACTTTGGGGGGCTTTAAATTTTTTTTAAATTTCCCTTTCCTTTATTGAGTCCAAATTTTCATGAAATTTTTTTGAGTTGCTTTTTGGGAAACTTTTTGGGTGGCATTCATACCCTGGGTCTTATGGGGAAATATACCCTATATGATTATTTATAGGAAAATAATTCATGAATATGATACAAAACTCCTTAATTAAATATTGTCCTCATATCTTTCAATTATATTCATGGTAAGAAGCAAGCCTTCATACTAAAACTTTCAATTATAGACTGGTTGCATATGTTTCCCGATTCTAGTAATTATATCTTTGTTCAGAAAATAGACAAAATCCTTAAAAAGCAGCATCTAAACTCTTTCCACAGATTTGAAATCCCAAAGCAAAAAGGTTTTAGTGTTCTATCTATTGTTCTTTCTTAGGAGAATCGCTTATTCACTCTCACTGCTCTTTCTTTAAATCAGTCCCTATTTCCAGATTGTGGCATTCTAGTTTCTTCATATTAAATACATTTGATTTGAGTGGTTGAATGAATGCATTTTTTCTGTCAATGAGCTAGCTCATTTACCTTATTTAGACCCAGCCTTTTGAGGAGCCAAGCATGAACTTGATTGAAATTATGAATGAGAGCCTAGTGTGTGTATTGGGGTGGTGCTCCATAATTTTCATAGACTTGTACTACGATCCTATAGTGAGGTATAAACTAGGTTGGACCTTGCTTGCGACTATCCTCCTTTTCACTATGGTAAACTTAATTATCAGCACAGTTGTAACTATTAAGGCTGTGAGCAGGAGAACCAAGCAAATGTATCGCAAGGCCAAGTCTATGATTCATTCTTTTAGACAAAAGCGCTCTGCTGTCAAACTTATGAGCATGTCTACTAATCATAGTAAAAGGTCCTGGCTTCAATCTAGCTCTAATATATTCTCTCATCATTAAAATCTTTTTTATTTCTTAAAATCGTGTATCTTATTATATCTTTAATAATTTAAAATGATAGTTAGTTTACATCTCTCATTTTTATAATCAAGGTACAGCCTTGCAGTCAACCATTACTCTTAATGTATTATTTGTAATCAATGTGTTTTAAATGAAGATATGCGAAAATCGTCAATAATAAAAAGTTACACCCACCTTCGCAAAGCAAGTGAGCTTTCTTATTTTAAACCTTAAAAATATAAATATTTATAATATTTCTAAAGGAAGTTATTTGAGAAAGAGTACTAACTTTACTTAAAAGTCTACGTTTGATATTGGAAGTAGCAGCTTGAAAAGGAAAATTACCAAAAACTAAACTTCTTTTGGCAAGGAGGATTCAATATAGACAGATGACGAAAAACTAAGCAAAATCTTGGAGCAAAATAGCAGCAGAAGAGAAAAAACTAATTTCGAAAAGAGCTAGACTAAATATAATCTAAGTAATTTAAGACTTTATTATTTAAAATAAGACGTACCAAAGCAGTTATATGAGGCATAGACAACTTAAAATAAAAAAGCTAGCTATTGAGGAACTAGCAGAGAAATTCAAGGGCACTAAAACTTCCAGATACTGACTTAAATATATCAATATATAAGCATTTAAGACTTTTCATTGTGGAATTAATATTTGAATTCAATATGATATTCTAGAAGTTAATAATGCAGCAAACTAAAAAAAAATATTTCATTAAAATTATAGACTTGCTTAACTTTTATCTGGATTTGATGGAGATATTTTTTTTAAATATATATCCAATAATAGCAAAGATGCTTTGATTATCAATTCTTGATTTCAAAAACTTCACCTTTTAAATTATTTCTTCCTCTGAGAATATTATTTCCTTAAAAATTCGATATTCCTTGTAATTTGTGTATAACTTAAAAGCGAAATGGTGAAAGTTATAGATAGCATTTTAAATTTATTTGCCTATAAATATTGAGAAATAAACCAAATATATTTTTAACTAAAACTAGCTTTAGATTGAAGTTTTTTTTTCAATTGGAGAATTTCAAGTTTATACGTTCAGCCCCGTTTTTTCACTATGGCTAGGAAGCCAGCTCCCCCAGTAAGTACCACTTTTTTTTCGTCTTTTTACTGAACTTTAGAAGGTTGTTAAAATCCATCCATGTTTGGGCATGTTGCAGTCCATAAATCCCAAAAATTGTGGGTTTTAAAATAAAGTAAAATTACCTTTTTTTGAATTTTTTTCTAACAATACTTTATCGACAAGGAGCTCTTACAGTACAAGTTTTAACCCAGATGGAAGTGCTTCGTCCTCGTTCGCCGGGCTCAAAAGGAGACTGAAAAATTTTTGAAAAATCGGGGCTGAAAGTATAATATTTTTGAGAAATAATTTAACCAGTCTAACATTTACTAAACAATTGAATTACTTAAAATGTAAATCAAAGTGGATCTCAATGAGCATATACGATACATTACAATTGGGCAATTTCTAATCTTTAAACTCGATTGTTTTTCAATCTTCTATTTTTCCATTTGATCAGAGTTTTGTTTGAGAATTCACTTGGTATTTATCCAAATCCGAATCATTTTATTGATTTAAAGTACTCCAATTAACCAACTTATTTCTTCAGCCAGATCTACTCTTTAAGTATGAGCAATGTAGTGACTCTTTCCCAAGCACCATAGCAGGTTTAAATCGAGGACGCTCAATTTAATTTTTCTCTAGAAGCCTACATCAACCACTTTGGCCTCTCTGTTGATTACTCTGACCACAATCCAAATCGTAGTGTGCTAATCGTTGCAGCGGTTTATATATTATTTTATCTGTTTTTGAGGTTCACAAATGCCGTGAATAAACTTACTCTCTCAGCTCTTCTACTTCTTCCTAATCGTAGAAAATAATATCATCTGAATGCAGACTAATGTTCGATTTCTTCTTTTTCTCGGATATACTCAGAAAAACGAGAAGGAAATTTTTTTCACTAAATCAAGGATTTACATCTAGCAAATCAAAACTATAAAAACAACCACTGAAATCAAGAAAGCGACTTAATAAATTTACTTAAAGTTGAAAAATAAATAGATGGAGAAGAGTTTTTGCTTCTGAGATAAACACTTTAGGTTATTATAAGTTTGAATTTAATTTTGTAAAACTATTTAAACTTTAAATTACATTTTTGAGTCTTGAATTTAAGATTAACATAATCGAGAGGTGATTAATTCGGAATTGAAATATATTAAAGTGCTTTTGATAAAACAGATCCTTGATCCCTATTTAGTAAAAAGTTATAATAAAAAAAGATTTAATTTAATTATGTAAAATTTTTTTTTTTAAATTTTTATGAAAATAGAGATTTACAATTAAAATTGATTGAAGGAGGATATTTGTAATTTTAAATTATAATACATCATGTTAAAGAAACAGAGTGCTAAGTTAATCTCTAAATGTCCTTAATCCTTTCTCTGCTGGCTATAGCCAAAGTTTCTCTGATTTTTTGCCTTTTTCCTCGTCTTCCTCCAGTCATTGTAATTTTATTTTTCTTAACGCTGTTTAGCTGTTTTGGAACAGAGTGCTAACAAAAATTAAACTCTATGTTTAGTTTAGCTTCTCATCTTCAGTTGGTGTATTTGGGTGTGGAACTGATAACTAAGGATCAATTATCATAAAAAAATGATTACTTTAATTCCTTCTTAATAATTAATTTAAGGATGCTATGCGAACACAGAATATGGAAACGCTTGGCTGCTGAGTGATTCCTAAGACTATGTGTTAGTGGGTGCTTCAAAGAGCGATTCTATCATAGCTCAGACAGATAGTAATTATCTGATGACACTCATATTTTCTTAAAACAAAAAACTATCCTCTTTTTAATCGAGTAGTCTACTTTTTATTATAATAATTTGTATTTATGATTGTTCGTTATAAGGTTGGACAATTACATGAACTATAAGTTTATTAACGGTATTGACATGTACTCTTCAACTCCAACCAGTCTCTACACACAACACTAAGCTGAATTAAGTGAGCCAATTTTAAATAAGAAAAAACAAAGAAAGATATTCAGATTTCTTTATAAAAGCTAATTATTTCAAGTTTCCCACTATTTAAAGTATTTTAAGAATGTTTTAAGCAAATTAAAAACGGCAATTACTAATTTTTGAATAAATTTTAGCAATTTAGAAAAATTGCGCCCATATTTTGTAAAAAATCCAGCTTTTATTCTGAAGTAATTGCTCACGCTCTTAATCCAAATTTCAGTAAATGCTTATTTTATTTAGTATTTTAGAAGATGTTAATCTCTCAGGATTTATAAGTTTTTAATTATTTAATATAATTAAAAGTGAGGACCAACTTTACATTTCCATCCAATATGAGTTTATTTCCATTACATTTTTTAACTACTAATGAGTTCACCTGCTTTAATATTGTAAGCACCCAGGATGGCTCTCAGTAAATTAAAAATAGTACAAATCTTTCTGCATGACTGTCTCTGGATCCACAAGTATTAATTAATTTTATTGTTGCTATAAAAAAGAAACTTAAAGTATATCGATTAACTTGATTATGATGCAATCTTTGTCGTTGATATTTTGCATTTTATTAATCTCTGAGTAAGACTTACATCTTCAACAACATTGATACAAAAAATAGAGGAGGGAAAATGTTTTTCTCTTTCTTTGTCTATAAATATGATGTGTCCATGATAGTGGCGGACTTAACGCTCGACACTTAAACAATAGTGGCTTAAAAGATCAGATTAATGGAATACTTTTCTTCCTCCAATTTAAATAATAATTAAATAAAAATTTTGCGAAAAAAATTTTAATAGT
>JAJKFJ010021693.1:0-11036 GCA_027382625.1 Tetmemena sp. SeJ-2015 | reverse complement strand
AAATATGTTACTTAGCAATCTCAAAAAAGCCCTTCGAATATAATTTTATTTACTAAAAAATCAAGAGCGACTATCTACTTGAGAATCAAAGCATTCATCTCTACGAAATAGGTAGAATATATTGGACCATTTTAAAAAGCTAGATTGCAATGATTAGAGTACTGTCAGACTCATCAAATAAAGAAGAAATCAAAAGTTACCTTTAAAGAAGATGAAGAAAAATGGGAAGATATCTTTTTAAAACTCTTAATAGCGGGGGATTTGATATGTAAGAGGGTAAATGATGCTGAAAGAAGGATCTGAACAATCCTAATTTGATGTTCATCGGTCCATAAACAGAAATAGAAGAATTTAATAACATAGCATACAAAAACATAAATTATTTGCTGGAAAGGAAGAGATGTGAAACTTACGAGAGAGTAGAATACAAGATTTTTAATAAATTAAAGCTATATACAAACATATTCAGTTCTTCAGATCAGTTGTAGTAAATGTTAAATTATTATTGGATAATTCAAGAAACTTCTCTGGCTTAAATAATATATTTGTTTTAGAATAATATGAAGAGGAAGAGGGGAATTTCTTTTTTTAAAAATTTAAAAAAATTGGAAATTATTTTAAGGAAAATTTTTCTTTTGACGCAGGAAAAACAAAAAGTCAATTCAAAATCATAAAGAGGATATAAATTTAGTTTAAAAAAAAAGGGCAAAGATTCCTATATTAATTTTTAGTCTAATTTTTAAAATAGGATTCCCGGAGGAAGATAAAGGGTTGGGCTGATGGAGTACTTGGGAAAAAAAAGAGAGAAAAAAAAGGGAAAAAAAAAATTAAAGAGGGGTTTTGCCAGACAAACGCCCCCGGGACTACGGCGATTTAAAATTTGCAACTAAAAGAAATTTCAGAAAAAAGAGGGGAAATTTATATTTATTAAAGGGAATGAATAGCCCACTGACAGCGGCCCCCCCCAAATGACTCCCGCTATGAGGCCCCCTAAAAACCCAGCCCACCGGGGGGCAGGGGTAAGGCCTTCTCTTTGACCGGGTCCATTTAACCCCCAGGCATGGCGCCCCAGGCCCCTGAGTGACCGGCAGCTAAAGCCCTCAGTCAGGGGGGGGTTTGAACGGCAGGGATTTCCCGGGGCCCTTGCCCTGTTTCGGGGAGTGGGAACCCCCCATCCTTTAAGGCTATGGCTGTGGGCCCCCGGTCAGTGGTTAGTACGTCTAGAGAAATACCCGGGGATGGGATTAAGGGGGCCCCATAGGCCCCCCTAAATTTTTTGAGGGGACAGGGGGGGGGATTAAAAAAGTCCAAAACCCAAAACCTATGGGGGCAATATTTAAAAACTCTAATTACTAATCTCTAAACTTCATCTGGGTCCCTTTTTAAAAATGTTGAGTTGTTTTTAAATTTAAAATTTTTTTCAATAAATTTAAAATTTAAATTGTTTAAGCAACAACCAAAAATATCCTCTTTCATCATCTCATCATCATCATCATCTACAACTCTTTTGATTTTTTTTCATCCCTCATCAAAACATCATCCTCATTTCCCCTCATCATCCTCATCATCATCATCATCAATTCATCTCTCATCATCATCATCATCATTTATCCCTCATCACATCATATTATCATCATCATCAAATTCTCTTCCATTTCATCATATCATCATCATCAAAAAATTAAATTTTTTGACATCCCCCCAATATTTTATCATAAACATATTTATCATAAACTTTATCACCCTATCATCATCATTTATCCCTCATCTCATCATCATCATCATCCCTCAAACATCATCATTTATCAAACATTCCATCCTTTTTTTTAAATTCCCTTCCATCTCTTTATCAACATCATCCAATTTAATTTTACATTATCCATCAATTTATCAAACATCATATCATCATCATCATCATCTTCTAAAATCATTTTTTTCACTTTAAACATTCAAACTCTTTTCATCATCATCATCATCTCAAAACTTTTTCATCATCATCATCATAATTTTCATCATCATTTATCATCATCATCATCACATTTATCATCATCATTATCAATATCTTATCATCATTCCCCTCATCATCATTTTCAATCACATCATCAATTTATCAACCCCCCCAATTAAAATCCATCATCATCTCACATTTATCATTCATCCTCATTATCATTAAACATCATATCCTCTCCCCACATCATCATCATCATCATCATCATCATCAAACAAACATCAAATTTTCATCATCAATATTTTAAATTCAGAATCATCATCATTTTATCATCATCATCATACTCATCATCATCAAAATTCAACAAATCACCCATTTTGTGAATTTTTTTTTCCCTCATCATGATTTTTTCATCATCATCATCATCATCATCATCATCTTCATCATCATCATCATTCTCATCATCATTTTATCATCATCATCATCATCACATTTATCATCATCCCTCATCATCATCATTCATTCATCATCCCCATCACACAATCCCTCATCAATTATCATTCATCCCTCATCATCATCATCAAACATCAATCATCATCAAAAAAAACATCTCATCATCATTTATCATCAAACTCATCATCATCATCATCATCACTCATCATCATCCTTCATCAAACAATCATCATCATCATTTTTCCCAAAATTTAAAAAATCTTTTCATATTTTTTTCCTCCCCATCATCATCTCATCATCATTTATCATCATCATCATCTCAAAACTCCATATCACATATCATCATCATTTATCATATCCCCTTTTTTTATCATCATTTTCATCATCATCATCATCATCTTTATCAATTCTTTTCATCCTCCCCGATTTTTCATCATCAAAACTTTATCATTTTTAACCAAACATCCATCATTCCCTCCCTCATCATCACATCATCAAAATCATTCAAACATCATCATCAAACATCAACCCTCATTTATCATCATCATTTATTTTTAATTAAATTCTCTCATTTTTCTTTTGGGTCATCAATTTCATCATATCATTAAACTCATCATCATATCATCAATCATCACATCATCATTATCATCATCATCATCATTCAACCAAAAAAATTATTCAAAAATATCAACAACAACAAAAATTTCAATTTAAAAAATTAACACCCTAAATAATTTACTCATCATTCTTTTTTATTATAATAAAATAAAAATATAAAAATTAAAAAATATCACTTTTCAAACATTTTCATTACTCTCAATCTCCAATCAAAACAAATATTTTTTTTCCAATTTTAAAAAATCTTTAATTTATCATCATCTCATTATCACACATCATTATCATCATTTATCATATCATCATATCATCATATCAAATTACCCCTTAAGATTCGTGATGTGCTAATCATAGTTTTTATTTTATTAAATCAATGATTTAAAATAAATAATAAAAAACGGAACTAAAATTTTTTTTAGGGGGTTTAAGTGACTGGGTTCAATTTTATTTTTTTAAAAATTTTTAGTTTAAAAAAAATAAACCCCAAAAATTTTTAAAAAAATTGCAAAAAACCGACCATGTCTCGCTTAAATTATCTTCTTAATGAATGTTCTATATTATAAAAATTTGAGGAGGTTATTTAGCTGTCACCCAAAAATAATTTTTAATTTAATTTAAAATGAATTATAAGTTCTATTTTGATAAAAATTATTCCAATAAACTTTTGACATTTGAGGGAGATTATCCTCTTGAAACTGCATACAAGCAAAAGATAAATAAGGGTATAGAGAGAATATTAAGTTATTAAATGCGATTAAATATTATTATTTAGACGATCTAATTTTTGTAAAATATTTTTTATAAAAATGAACTACTTTTATACTCCTTTTATTTGTAAGTTTTATATATAAAATATATTTTTAAAAAATCAAGTAAAATTTCAATCGAAAATAAAAACATAAATTAATATACAAATAATGAATGGCTAATCACATTAATGATTTATTAACTAATAAATAAATCATCTAATTTTTATAAAATAAGAGAGAAAAATCTGACATTTTCAATAATAAAAAAATGATTCATCATAAAAAAAGCACTCTTAAACTTTTCTAAAAAGACAGAAGAATGACAACTCATTTGGACTTGCAGGGAATATCCCTTTAAAATGGAGGTAAACTCTTTATTTATTTTTGAGGGTTTGATACTATATTATTACTTAACCAGCTCTAGCTTACTCCAAGTGAGACCATTTAGAGCCATCTATAAAGTAGGAGTACTTTAAGAGAGGAGTATGGGTAACTTCTCAACTTTTGCTCTAATTCTTACAGTTAAATTTACCAATAAGTACAATTTAATTGCTAATGACATATATTTAGAGTTTTTTATGAAGTTGAAAGGACCCTTGAGGTTGTAATTTTTCAAGTTAAATTAAACTGAAAAATTACAAATTAATATGTCTACTCGACATAAACACAAAAGCTTCAATTAAATCATCATAATCTTCCTTTTGTAATATAGAAAGTAAAAAAAATTATATTTATAAGCAATTAATTAAAAATACATATTCTTCTTCTTCATGTCAAGTTAATATGAGAAAAAAATAATTCAATATTTCAAAATCTTAAGATTTATAGAAAAATGTCCTTCCTTATTTGGCTTGTCCATATTTTGAAACATTGAAAAAATCTATCAAATTAAATGAGATGATGGATATGCTAAAATTAATGATTTTTTTTTTTTTTACTAATCTAAGTAAATATATTTGCGCGATAGTTTTATGTCACCAATCAAAGCTAGCGCGAAAGCCCAATTTTTTTCTGTTTCTAGTTGGCTTGAAAGCATTGTTATCAGATTGCTCATGAGTTTAAACTGCCTCAATTTAATAATTATAAATGTTAGATTGAGAATCTTCTTTATTTTTATATCTATGATTTTCATAACGGTCTTAACATTTTAAGTAAAAGAATAATTTAAACTTAAAAATATTGGATATTTAACTTTTCTTTATGAATTTAATTTATTAAAGAACTTATTCTAAATTCCATTACATGCCGTTCAAAGTACGCTAGCTTGAATTTCAGATAATTAAAAAAATGTTCGAGAATATTTTTGGAATATAAAGGATCAATACAGAAGGATAATCAGGGTAAAAATAGAGTTTTAGCCATTACCTGTTACCACTAGCCATTTCTATTTTTATAAGATATTATCCCCAATATTCCACTTGGCTTGAAAGCCAGGTTTTACTATAAATAACCACTTTTCCATTCTTATACTGAACTTTAGAGAAGTAGCTTAAAAACTAACTATAATTGGCATGATGATATCGTTCCCTATAATTTTGGGAATCTGAAATCTGCAAATATTTTCGCAATACTCGGCAGACAAGGAACGATACAGTACAAAATTTAAGCACAGTAGACTACAGGTTAGCCCTCCTTCGTCCAGAATTTACTGATGGAAACTTTAAAGTTTTTTGAATAATCTAGGCTGAACGTAAATATTATGCCATTCGACCTTTAAATTTAAAATTTATAATAGGAATCTTAAATCTATTCTCATAATTATTTTTAATTATTTTTAAACATATATTATGTGGAATTATTTTTTATCGAAATTTAATTAGAATATATTTTTGTAAATTATATTTCAGCATTATCAATGTTGAAATTAAATATTTAAGTTTGCATAAAGATTAAATGAATTTATTTACTAAAATTTAAATGAGAAATTTTAAATTTAGAGTTACGCAAATAATAGCCATTTGCAAACTAAGTCAAACAAAATAATCACTATGAAATTTATCAACACATTTAAAATAATTTAACAACGATTGATAGTCATTGGTGATACTTTTGCCAGTACAATATGAGCTATTAAGATATTCATGCACAATTAAAAAGTAACCCCGCAAAGCTTTTAATAAATACACGCGCAATTTCATCTTTAACAACACATGTCAACATGTGACGTCATCAGTGACTGTGACTCACCAACCAATTAGGGTGGTGGAATCCGATCGACTCAATTTAAATAGCTTCCCCCGCTAGCAACATTTCTGAGAGACTTGACACTGAGTGCACAGTACGAAGTACAAAACCTATGCTGTTGCTGGTTAGTCTTCAAGGCGACAAAAATGACCTTTGCCTCTGATATATCCAAGGATACTCCAGGGTGCTTGGTGTCACCTTCAGATGGCGTAATACAGAATAATGCCAGTTGCCAAGTCTGAAAAACTCCCTCCGCAAAGACTCTAAATCAGTACAAAAAAGGGTGTCCAAACATCTCTCTCATGAGTACCTTTGGCAATTTAGTCCACGATCATTACTCCTTGCAGTCTACGGTCCTAAAAGAAGAGATAATTAACAAAGGGTCAGGAGATTCATCTTTGGGAGTAGTTTTTTCTTGCATTGCTTTCGGGCTCTCCTTAACCAACGCATTCTTCAATTAGCCCTATACACTATTTACAGACGAATTACTGCTCCAGATCTATTCTAGGGGACAATCAAAGCATGGTAGAGGCATTGAGTAATGGCCGGCGAATCTCTTTATCCCACGACAAGCTGACTTTGGTTTGACTTCGCGGGTCCTAGATTTTTGTTTTTTAATTAATAATCCTCTTAAATATAAATGATTTTAACTGATTAAATTTCTCCTCAGACTATCTAACAAATGCAAATTTAGATCTTTTTTATTTTGTGCAACGACCATCGGAGACAATGACAGGTATAGATTAAATTATGAATCTATTTAATTTTTATAGATCCAACTGGATGCAGAATGTGACTGATTCTGCAATTTCATCGACTTTACAAATTTAAAGAGACTCACGTGATTTTTCGTTTTAATCTCCTTAATTAATCTGCAAATCCTTAAATATTGAATAAAATATTTAATAGGGGATCAAATTCTTAGATCTTAATTTTTTAAAATATTTTTTTTTTAGGGAATTGATTATGAGAGTGGTTGCCCACATCATTATTCTTTTCCCTATAACTATTAATAGACGCCATCTTACATAGGAAAATATTCGATTTCTTTAATCAATACAATAAGAGCTGGCTTTAGAATATTGATTATTATCTTTAATCCTAATTTTTTACTTTACTTTAAAATATGTTTTAGCAGGGTTTTTAATCAAAGATTTGAAAGACTATATGAAAATGGAACTTTAATAATTTAGATTTTAATTGAGAATACACATTTTATGTTGCTACTGCGTAGTGATGAAGAATTGCTTAAGAAATATTCATATGATTACTCAATTTGACATCCAAAATGAGTGAATCACCAAATCGATTTCACTCAAATGGGTAACTACTTTTTATCATATTAATCTATCATCAGTTTAAATTAATTTTATTCATTGATAAACATGAAATTAAATTTACTCTCTTTTAATAGTTTCTGCTTTAAACTATCGTATTTTAAATTTAACTATTGAGTCTTCTTTCAATTTCAAATTTAGTTGTAAGTGTTAATAAGTAAATAAAGGTATTTTGAAATTAAGGTTTTGATTTGTCACCAAATTACAAATATTGCTATTGTCATCTATAAAGGCTAAAGTAGTTCTCACATAGGTAGCTTTTTGAGATAGTCGTTTACTTATAATATTTTATATACGATTTTTAAATTTAATCGTAGGTTAGAATGGGCGGAAGAACCTCTGTAAGAGTGAATGGAATTACAAAGATGACAGCTTTAAATTTTAATACTTATGTTTTAAAATATATAATGCATTATATTTATCATAATCTTAGAAAAATTTAAAATGACACTTATCATCTACCAATAAAGAAATGAGTAAGTGAAATTTAAAAATATAAAAAAGATTTCATATTAAAATTTTATTGAGAGCTCCATTTTTAAGGATACTTGATGATGAAGATGATTAAAATAAAATAATCCGGAGTAAATATAATTAACATACATGCATAATTTTTTTAATTAATATTTATTGGAGAGCCTATCATAATTATATTCTAGATGGCTATAATTCTTTACTATTTACCATTATCAAATCAAAACCCCATAATATGATAAGAAAGTGAAAATAAGTTGTGTATAATTAATTTCTTTATTAATACTTATAATCATGCGAGTCAAACGCAAAAATTTAAACTCAAAAATAACTACATGATCCATCCTATCTCAGTTTCATTTTGACTCTAAGGTATGGATGTAGTCACCCTTATCAAATAGTAATAGCCAGTTCTCAACATCAACTCCATCGCAAAAATGTTGAAGTGCCACACTTACTCTCGCAAAGTTGTTGCAGATGAGAAAGTTAGGAGTTGCAGCTGTTCCTCATCGCACTTCTAAGTGTCAAGATGTGCACATTCAATTATTTGATTGATCCTCAAACTCTTCGCCACTAAGCGCACTTCAGTTTGGAGTAGCCCGCGAAGATCTTCCATTTGATAGTTTCCTTAAACTCAAGATTCTCCCTAAACTGTAGCAAACATCTATCGTTGAAATGGCCTAACGTACAAAACTGTGAATCGAGTGAAGCGCGTTATAGACTTCACTAAGCCATTTTATTATAATAATCTGAAATATATTTATTAAAATAAATTAAAATTGTTATTTTAAATAGTAATATTAAAAACAGCATAATATACAATACCTTAGAATGAATATAGTTGTATAAGCCAAGTAGAGCAAATAATTTAAACTTAGCAAATTTAATTAAATAAGGAAAAGAATTATTAGTTTAATTACTGGGAATAAATAAAAACGAAAAAATTAATCCTTTCTTAAATTTTTAATCAAATTTTAAAAAGTAAGTTTAAAATTTTAAAATTCATAATTCATAAAAAAACCCCCCTTTTATTAAAAATTTAAATTACAATTTTTTAAAAAAAAATTATTTTTTTCATTTTTTTTTTTTTAAAATTTTAAACTGATGGAGTACTTTGACCTACTTTAAACGGAGAGCAGGCTGAGTTTCCTGATGGAGCGTTCCTGATATAGTGGCCGTTTTTTTAAAATTCTATATTCTCGCCGAAATTTAAATTTAAAAAAACCGAATTTTAAAAAATAATTAAGAACATCTCTAAACTTTTAATTTACCCGGGTTCGTTTATTGTTTATTGGTTTAAAATTTAAAGGGGTAACCATCTCTACACCGCACCTGAATTTCCATAATCCACTAATCCACCATTCCACCGCACTAAACTTAGAGATCAGGTCCACCCGGGGGCCCCGCGGTCCAACATGACGATCTGCCTCTGAGCCCAACAGTATCAGGAAGCCGGAGTGTGATCCATGGCCATCGGAGTGCCCCAGGGGGTGAGGGTTTGAACCCCCCGGTGACTTTTAGAACCCTCCCTCACTGCTCCTGACGCTCTACTCATCCCTTTCCCAAATCCCCACTGTAAACACCGTCTCCACAGGCAACCGTCTTGGTCACCGGCAGGGTTTGAACCTACCCCCCGGGGGCACTCCCCACTGGGCCCTGGATCACACTCCCGGGTTCCTGATACTGTTGGGGCTCAGAGGCGAGATCGAATGTTGGACCCGGGGGGACCCTGGTGGACCTGTCTCTAAAAATGGGGGTTGGGGATTTGTGGAATGGGAAACATCCCTAAATTTCCCTTAATTTAAACCAATAAACCAATAAAAGAAACCGGGAAATTAAAAGTTTAGAGATGTTCTTAATTATTTTTTTAAAATTCTTTTTTAATAAATTTCGGCGAGAATATAGAACTTTTAAAAAACGGCCCCTATATCAGGAACGCTCCATCAGGAAACTCAGCCTGCTCTCCGTTAACGTAGGTCAACAGTCACTCCATCAGTTTAAAATTTTAAAAAACAAAGCTGAAAACATAATATAAGACAAACTCTAAGTTATGTAGCGAGAGTAAATTAAATTGAGAATTTAAAATACAATTTGAATGAATTTAAATAATAATTCTAAATTTCAATTCACGAAACTGCTAAGATTAATTAAAAGAAATTCTTTTGAAATAATTCTTTAATCATTCGATAGAAAATAAAATTTAAAAACATTATTTTCCTGTTAGGAACATTTTAAACTCGCTAAGAGAGTATCTAGATTTAGCAGAAGGTTCGATAAATAGAGAATTAAGAAATACCCTTTGTGCTCCTATAAAATCTCTTGATAGTTAGCATTAATAGAAATGCCCTAATAACGAACTTTGAATTAAATGAATAAAGTTTGCCCATTTTTCTAGTTAACACAGGGTTAATTTTGATAATTTCCATATCTTCATTTCTTTATTTTATTTGATATTGATTACTATTTAAACTTTAACTATAATTGGGGTCAATAGAAGCGTATCTGCAAACACCACCTCTCGAATCTTCAAAGCCGTTTAAGGAGAATTAATACTTTTATTTTAAAGAGAGTTAATTACTTTATTAAATGCATATATAATACAAAGATGCCGGCTCAAACTAAGGCGCATGCCAGCCCCTGGAGCAGAAGCAAGGACTACACTATTTTGGGGCTGAATCAAGGTCTTCATTGTCTTCATATATAAAAAATCCAAGATCTTTAGTTGTCTTCAAGATTGAGAAATCAATCTCGCCTTTAATTGTTTGCCAGCGTCACATAGATTCTAAATCTAGTATTTTCCATTATCCACTATAAGGATTCAGATACCAAACTTTATAACTATATAACACTTTTCCTGATTCTCTTATTATAAATTATTTTACAAAAAACCTATAATTAAATTGTATAAAAATTAAAGCAGTAAAAGAGTATTAATTTTTATCTGATTTTATGTCTTTCCATTTAAATATGGCATAAAAATTTAGAAGATTTAATTTTAGGAACAACTAAAAATTCATTTTTGATATCTTTTTTTTTCTAATTTTGTGCTAATTTTTATTTCGAAAAAGTTTAATTTTATGAAGAAAATGAATGAATTCTGGAATACCTACTCTTATATGATCAATGCATATTTAGAATTAAAAATAAAATATTCATTGAATCACTAGCTCCAAATTCTGAGTTAACTAATATATTAATCAGAAACTCAGCATTAATTATAACTGAGAATTATTATAAATTAAAATAATTATTAAGATGAATATAGGAAGTGTCTGT
>JAJKFJ010021692.1:0-19793 GCA_027382625.1 Tetmemena sp. SeJ-2015 | reverse complement strand
AGTTTGAGTCATAATCCTACAGATGGTAGCTTCACTTTGTTTTCACCCTTGTTTTAGAGACATCATTATCTGAACAAACTATTCCTCTCGTACTAAGTTGGATTACTGCCTTTGAACTTTACGCAAGTTCAAAGTTGACCTTGAGGTCGAGGAGGCTGTTGGCGTTGGTGAGCGCAGTGGTGGAGTAGCTGGGGGTGTGTGGTGGGGGTCTGAAGTCGATGCTCTTGTTGATGTGCTTGAAGTCTGTGTCTTCACCTGGCATTGTTTTTTTAAAAATTTATCAATATATCACTTTTTTAAAAAACAGTCACCAAACCCCCCCTTCCTTGCATCAGTTTTGATCTTATTTTTGAGCTTCCCCCTGACGACTTCAATATTGATGGTTTGATGAACTCTATCGCACTTTGATTGAGAACGCCTCTTTCACTGCAAACTCTGCGTGTGCGAACTGCATCACTGCTCATGCATGTTTCATCATTCATAATATGTGCAAACATGAATCACTAGTGTGCGCATCATGGCATGTTGTACTTTAAATTACAAGTGAAAACTTAAGTATGGTGAAGTGAAAATACTTTTTCACTTTTCAGTCAAGCCTCTCCTCTCTACTTTCCGATATGCAACAAGGCGAAGTAGCATCTTTCGAGAGACCGCACCCCCACCTTCACACTTCGCGCACTAAATAAGTTACGCTATCAATGGAAAATGCATTTAACTCTTCACCTTATATTTCAAGTATATTCATCATTTTACTTAGATGCATAGAAAAATGAGCGAGATAGGTAAAAAAAGTAATAAAAAGTAAAAAGCTTGAAGCTCTTCACTCTTTCACAGTTGAAGTTTCGATGAGCGCTCTAGATGCAATTCACATTTCTCAGCGTGAGATGTGGAGCCACTTGTTATTGCTTCTGTAGTGATAATATCATTGAGCCCCTCATTTCCTTCATCGATCCTGCTAATGAACCTTTGATAGATAGGTAATGTTTCCCCTTTGAGTTTATTTTTTCCCCGCAAATTTTTAAAATATTTAAAATTTTTCTATAAAATCGAAAATATTTTTAGATTTTTTATAATAAAAAGGCTTAGTGAAGTCCAAAACCGCTTTTACTCGATTCACAGTTTTTACGTTATGCCATTTTAACGTAGATGTTTGTATGTCTACGGAGAGATTTGAGAAAAGAAATTTTTATGGAAGATCTTCTGCCTTCCAAACTGAAGTGCGTTAGTGGCGAAAAGGTTTTTAGGATCAATCAAATAACTGATGTGCACATCTTGAAAAATTAGAAGTGCGATGGGAACGCTGAATCCCAAATTTTTTCATCTGAAAACAACTTCCAAATGCGAGAGTATAGTCCCCTGGCACTCTCAACGTTGAGAACTGGCTATCACTACTGAAAAGGTTATAATCCCTACCCTTTGAGTCAAAAAGAAACTGAGATAGGATGGATTTGTAGTCATTTTAGAGTAATTTCGCGTTTGACTCGTATGATTATAAGTATTAATAAAAAAATTAATTATACACAACTTATTTTCACTTTCTTATCATTTTATGGGGTTTTGAGTGGTCAATAAATACTAAATTTTTAAACGTCAACTCAAGCAGAAACTTGAGGGCGGGCTTGATTCTCAGAATGCTCAAGGCAGATCGCGATAACGAAGATTAGTTTGGAGACGATGAGCCAAGTGTCAGCAGTCTTGAACATAAGCTGTTCCATAACACAACACCTCTCATCGCAGAAACCTTGCTCCAGAGTCACTTACAACACTTCGTAGACATCAGGTGCTAGAGCTGTAACGAAAAGAGCTGAGTGCAGTGAGGAGGAGGAGGAGGAGGAGGAGGAGGAGGAGGAGGATTATCTAGTTTGAGTTGAACAGTTCGGCAAGTAAGTGCTTTCAATGTTCAACGTATGTTGGAGGTTCAAACCAAGTTCAGCAAGTGAGTGAACATGCTCTGCTTACTCCAGCGCCGGAGAATGATGATGAGCAACTCTAAACTAGTTCCAAGCGAGCTACTTCACTCGACTCAATTAGCAGTGGACCACTGTAAAACTTAGACATAGAGAGCGAATGGAGTGCTGGCAGTGACTCTGAAGGTAAGACCTTTGCAAGCAACATGATAACGAAGTCAACAGAATTGAACTCGCTCGCGCAGAATTGAATTGAGCTTTGGGAAAGTACGGACAAGTGGCAGAGATTGTGCAGGGAGAAAGATAGGAAGCGGCAGCAAAGATATTCTATGTCCTTTCTATCGGCAATCTCTCAGGCCAAGTCATTGCAACTCAAATCTTTGAGGGAGGAGTAGACTCAACTATCTTTGAAATCAGGACCTTGTACAGTTTAAGGAATTCACCACATAGCAAAGACAAAGATATCCTACTCTTTTTGGACAACGCACTCATACACCGCCACTCGCAGGTGCTCAAGACTTGCAAATTGTGAAGTGTCATGTTCTCTTCAACACTCAGTACTCACCTTGGTTGATCCCAGTCGAGCATTTGTTGGGATTACTTAAAACGAATAGTTAAGAGCGCTCTTGTTGAGAGCAAGTAAGCTGCAAGCATAGCAAGTCGTGCAGTCATGCTTACCTTTCTATTATAGAGAGCAGCTGGTCAGAGTTATAGCGCAGAGCATCAAATATTTGGCTAAAGCAAGACGTAGTCCTTGTGGTTATTCAGCATTTAGTCCTGGATATAGACATTGAAATTCGGCCACGTCTGAGTTCTAGTCATGTTCAACTGGGATCTTACTGCGTATGCGTTGCTCATGCTTATCATTCTTACTCGACTTAACGACGACATCACACTACAAACACTTGAAAGAGTTGACTCAGCTCAAAGTCGAACTTTGCAACATGTCGCACTGACAGTCCGCTCTGGACAAACCATTTTATGGTAGTGCTGTAAACTGTTAAATTTTACCCCTCTTATTCGCGATTGTTGATCTCACTGGCATTTCAAATCAGCCACGAACCTTACAAGTTGGCTGTTGGCACTGACGTTGCAACTCTGACATAAATTTGCAAAGGGTCCGCTGTAGAGGAGTTGACTTTTGACACAGACTTTAAAACTTATACTTGAGCATGTCAAAGTTACATCGTGTATTCGAGGGTTGTTTCCACAGACTTTAAAACTTGGACAATACACTTGAAAAAGCTTCAAACAAAAACACTGTTCTTTTGCACTGACTTTACAGCTCAAACTTTTGGATGTCAATCTCATGCCGTGAGTGTGAGGTCTACTTACAGCCGTTTTTAATCTTAGACATAAATTTGCAAAGGCTCCTCCTCAAATCCCCTTGTTGTTAGCACAGACGTTGAGCCCCCCTAAAGATGCAGAGACTTCACATGTTTTAAAAATGAGCTCCATTTAACAGTCCATTTCAAAGACCAAGTTCGAAGGGTCCTGATTTCAAATTTTTGAATAGAAAGATGACAGACTAACTTGCTCCTTTAAAGTCAACTCTGTATCTCATGTTCAAAGTTATACAGCATGAGAGCTCGTTGCAAGGGCTAGCAATCAACTCAACAACACACAATACTAAGTTGGAAAATGAATGCAAAAGCCATGACTGTGTTTTAGTGTGGTCGATAAATGCAAGTATAAAGTTGGGGCGTTTAACCTTGTGTCATTTATACACTCTGAAATCTCAATTAAAGAATGTACTACGATGATCGTATAAATATATGCACTACAATTGACACCCAACTTGAGAGAATATAAATTGAAGTCTATAAATGCAATCATAAAATTAATGTGAAAAGTTTAGCGAAAATCTCATGTGTAAAATGAGGCAGTGAATTGACAGGAGAAAATTAATGAGCTTGTAATTTGTAATGCAATGTAAGGATGTGATAAAATAGTCGATAATTTAAGTGTATAAAAGTACGGTAATGAATCACATGTAATTTAACGACTAAAATAATAAGGATCTATAGAACGACTTAATTAATTAATTAATTAATTGATTCGGGTATATATTTATATATACCTATGTTGATTAATTAATTGTTTGAATTAAATTGGTTTCTGGATAATTTAAAATTCATATCTAATATTATAATAAGTAATATAATATCGAAATCTGCGACAATTGAATTTTGAGCTTATTATTGAATTTATTATCATACTATTTAGCATGATATTCTTAGAAACTTTTATTCTTTCAACTTCTTCGTGAGAAGTCTGTGTAGAGAGTTATCTCAGTCTTAAGTTTCCGAGCTTGGTTAATTTTTTGGTTCAGAGAAAAAATCATCAAGCTCTTCTAAGTAGACAGCTCTTATCTCGACAAGCCTCATATTTAGCTACTTATTCCATAATTTTGAAGCAAAAAATTAACAACGCTTTCATCATTTTATTCCAATTTTCATTTTTATTTTAAACTATATTATTCTTTTCTGATTTGTTATGATTTAAATAAATAGCTTATTAAAAAGTAATAATAATTTTAACCAAAGAAAAGCACTCCTTAAAATTTAAAACATTGTATTGAAAAATTTTACCACATTATATTTTTGATCTTCTTTATTTTAATTAATATTATGTAGACATATAATTTGAAATTTAATTATCTGAGAGATGCTTAACTTATATTATAATTAATTTAAAATTTAATAAAATATATATTAGAAATCCCATAATATGATAATAAATTGAAAATAAGTTGTGAAAAATTATCATCTTGTAATACTTATAAACAAGCTAAATTTTAACCTTAAACTGTCAATCCAATGCCCTTTTAGGAAAGTGACTTTGATGTCTGTCTCATATTATGTGAATTTTATAGATTTAAGTGCTTTCTATATCTCAGATAAGTGATTGTAAGGTTTCAAGGTTTCTTGATTATTACTTTTGTTACTAAATTTTTAAAAGATTCTGCTACCTTGTCTATCTTACAATATCTAGCTGCGAATTATATTATTTCATTTTTATTTTCAAACTTGTAGTCTTCCTCTGGTTTAATATCGCATTCAATATGAACTCGATTAGATATAAACTATTGCATTGCATTAAACTGTTTAGCAAAATCTCTCTCTGTGAAGTAGCCTGGAGTTCCTTGCACCGATGATTCCTCAATAAATTCTCTTCTTACAACACAGTTGACGTCTATGAAATTTTCTAAATTGTTAAAATTTATCAGGGTGATCTTTGACTATAGATCTCTGTGCATCCCCACTCAAGCAATTCCATACTCCTCTCACAAGGTCAGTGAGAAAAGCAGTAAGATTATACTTGCTACCTCGCGCTGAGAAATTTTCCTATTTAGGAAGACTAATGACGATATAATCATGAATTATAAAAAGTATTGTAAGATGAAGAAAGTACTTCAAGGTTAATAGCCCTTACTTCTCACAGCACTGTCAGTTCATTCGTGAACTCAAGAACTTTCTCTTACTTTTTTTACAATATATTCTTTAGGGTCGATCTTGTAAAAATACTTATCTTGTATGATGAAGTCTATTTGCTTCTTCTCAGCATGAGGAAGAATTTTTGACCAAACTCCTTCAAAGTAACAATTCTCAAGCATAGAGCTTTGCTGACACTAAACACAAAGATTAATTATTCAAAAGCTCATTCATCATTTTTCCTCTTCTTGATTCTTTTTTAGTCGACCCTTGACTAGGTTCAATGATTGTTTCTTACACGACACCAACCAATATAATGGCTTAATTTAACAGCCTATTATGAAATCAGGCAGGTGATGCACTCATTGGTTTATTTAGTAAAGAACTGTAGGTGTATTTGTATTCGCTTGTTTGAAAATTATAATATTAATGAGCTTTTGAATAATTAATCTTTGTGTTTAGTGTCAGCAAAGCTCTATGCTTGAGAATTGTTACTTTGAAGGAGTTTGGTCAAAATTCTTCCTCATGCTGAGAAGAAGCAAATAGACTTCATCATACAAGATAAGTATTTTTACAAGATCGACCCTAAAGAATATATTGTAAAAAAAGTAAGAGAAAGTTCTTGAGTTCACGAATGAACTGACAGTGCTGTGAGAAGTAAGGGCTATTAACCTTGAAGTACTTTCTTCATCTTACAATACTTTTTATAATTCATGATTATATCGTCATTAGTCTTCCTAAATAGGAAAATTTCTCAGCGCGAGGTAACAAGTATAATCTTACTGCTTTTCTCACTGACCTTGTGAGAGGAGTATGGAATTGCTTGAGTGGGGATGCACAGAGATCTATAGTCAAAGATCACCCTGATAAATTTTAACAATTTAGAAAATTTCATAGACGTCAACTGTGTTGTAAGAAGAGAATTTATTGAGGAATCATCGGTGCAAGGAACTCCAGGCTACTTCACAGAGAGAGATTTTGCTAAACAGTTTAATGCAATGCAATAGTTTATATCTAATCGAGTTCATATTGAATGCGATATTAAACCAGAGGAAGACTACAAGTTTGAAAATAAAAATGAAATAATATAATTCGCAGCTAGATATTGTAAGATAGACAAGGTAGCAGAATCTTTTAAAAATTTAGTAACAAAAGTAATAATCAAGAAACCTTGAAACCTTACAATCACTTATCTGAGATATAGAAAGCACTTAAATCTATAAAATTCACATAATATGAGACAGACATCAAAGTCACTTTCCTAAAAGGGCATTGGATTGACAGTTTAAGGTTAAAATTTAGCTTGTTTATAAGTATTACAAGATGAATATGAATGCATGATCGTCGATTGGTTTTACTCATGTTTGGTGACTCATGGTTTCGCAAATCGTGTTTTGTAGCTCGTAATTGCTCGTACTAATACTTGGTGACTTGTTATTTATGAGACGTGTTTAGTAACTTTCGTGCTCATAACTCGTGTTTGCTAACTCAATTCTGAAGCAAATGCTTCGTCACTTGAGTTTCATAATTTATATTTCGCAACTTATCTTTCATAGCTCATGTTTCATAGCTATTGTTTGAGCATAAGTGTTTATGCACTCATATTTGAGCACTCATGTTTCGTAACTCGTATGGTAACAAATATTTTATAACTATGTTTGCGAACTTATGTTTGAGCATTCATGTTGAGCACTCTTGTTTGAGCACTCTTGTTTAGGAAGAATAGTTTAGATTGATATATGAGACCTAATAATAATAATAAGGGACTAAAACTCAGATAATTTTTTATATTTTATTCCAATATTACAATACTTAATTTTTCTTTATTCAATTATAAGGGTGGACCTTTGCCATCATCATTCTTTATAAAAAATATAAAAGCCGATTTTAATCTATGTGTTTTAGGATAAAAAAGACACTTTCAAGCATAAAAAAAGTTGATAAGACGAAATTAAATAGTTTATGAAACCAAACTCTTTCAAAATTATTTTTATTTTATAATATTCCTGGCTTCAAATGGGAAAAGTTTTAAGAAAGTTCAACTCTATTTTAAAATGATGAGATGTTCAAAATTATAAAATTTTAATCTTCAAATTGTTCTTTTCTTACTTAAAATAAAAATTAATTCGCTAATTTATGATTAGAGTACATCTTTAATTTGTAAACTATCGATTCCATTAAAAATGCTTGCTAATTCGGTAAATAACAGGAGACAGAAGAATTTAAAATTGTAATAATTCATACCGTCATCATATAGAGGTCACAATAGTTACATTTATTTACTTTGATCTCACCCTTTTTTTTAAATATAAAATTTTTTATTTTGACATGGAAAGGCCTCTCCACCAATTATATTAAATTTTATTTCCCTTTAAATTTTTCGCTTATAATTATAAAATAATAGTATAGTAAGAATTTAAATTTTAAAAAGTAATTAATTATAAAATTAAAATAAATGAATTGTAAATTGTTGGCTTTTGATGTGAAATTACTTTTCTATATGGTCCATGATTGAGAATTTGTTAATAACTAACTATTAGGAATTTAGCCTTTTCTAAATCATATCAGAGTTCTCTGCTATGAGACTGTATATTGTTATGAACAATGAACTAGGATATAAATAATTTAAAAATATTATGCACTAGATAATACTTTAAATAAATTCTCTAAGAAGACATCATTAAAAAATTGCTTATACGATAATGCATAATTCTAAACATAAAATATAAAATGAAACGATGCATAATTTAAAATTATTATATTCAGTATTAATAAAATACTAATCAATAATTAATTTAAATAATTTTAATAAGAAAAGATTGTACTAATGGGTTGTTCTGGATCAAAAGAAAATACTCTTGATCGTCCAGGGGGTGCTGGAAACGGAAAACTAACAGTTTGGGGGGATAATTTCAATTCAGAAACGAGAACATTTAAATCAAATTTATCTAATATATAATATACATAATATGATATTTTGATAATATTAAATTAAAACAAAAAATTGGTAAATTAATTAAAAAAATAGTGGTAAATTAATATAAAAAAATAAAATATTTCAAAAATAGCAAAGCAAGTAATTACTAATATAGGTAGGAATTTAATGAAAATTAGGAGATTGTTAAAATTAATCAAAAATTAATGATAAAATTACCTTAGTTGAAAATCAGAAATTAAATATGTATATATAGGACTGATCCAACTTATTGCTATTTTAAGAATCATAATACTATACCGTGGATCATTTATTTATATATGTGCGGTTTCCTATTTATATTAATTCGGCGTGATTTTCAGAATAATCGAGCGATTCGGGTTTGGATAGGGGGTGAAACAAAAAATTGAGATATAAAATAGTTGATCTCGGACTAAATTTTAAAAATAAGTACCTTAAATCTTAAAACTGAAATTAAAACTATGGCTTCACCAACTTTCTTGGCAAACCTGGACTCTGAACAGCCGATTCCTAACATTTTAGTACGATTTTAAACATTTTAGGCACTGTGGAACAATTATCGGTTGATTTCTGAACGTTTTGAGCTAACTTGCGCTAAAGTTGGCGCTGAGTTTGCGAAAGTTGATTTTAGGAGCTGCGGTCGCCGATTTTAGAGTTGAAAACATGATTTAGCCCTTCAACTTAGCTTTTACTTTTAACTTTAAAATTTATTTTTAATTTGTCGAATGGATTTCAACTTTGGTTTCAACTTTGGCAGATTTTGGCACTCACCAACAAAGCTTTTAGAGTGTGCCAACTTTGGTCCAACTTTTTAGGATTTCAAGGAGGGGTTTTACTTTCCAGATAAAATTTTAGAGTTAAGCGCAAACTTTTAAACTTCCTTCCAACTTTTAAAATGAATATCATCTTTTCTTGAAAAAGGGGATCAAATCATGAATAAATCAAGACAACTTTGGCCTTCGCCAACGAAACGTTTTAAAGTTGAAAATATTTTGAAACATTGCTTTGGTTCATGTCTAACTTTCATTTCTTGCCAACATCTCTAAAATTTCAGTGGCCCAGCCCTAAAATATTTCGATCAGAGCAAAAAAATTTGGTCACCCACGAAAATTCTAACTTCAAGTTCCAGAGTTTGAAACTTAGAATCCGAGTTGAAATCGGCTCTCACCAACTAAAATTTTCAGAGTTGAAAGAAGTTTTGAACTTTGGTTTGAGTTCAAGTAGCAACTGAAAATTCCTACCTCTAACCTTAAAATTCCTGTGGCACAACTCAAAATTTTGACCCTCAACAAAAATTTCTATCCTCTAAGGCAAAAAAGTTGCTTCTACTGCAAAAAAAGTTGGTTGTCGTTCAACTTTTAAAATAGATGGCTGAACTTTAGAAATTTCTTTGGCCAACCTTGAAAATGATTCGTTCGAAGCTAGAAAAGTTCAGGTCAACAACAAAATTTAAAGCTTCAGTTCCTGATTTTGAAACTTGAAATCTATTCAATCTCAAACGAAACCAAATCTCAAAGTATGCATCCATTATTTGAATATGATAACCCATAATTTTCTAAACTCGAACTCAGATACTGAAGTTAGAACTTCGCCAACTCATTTCACGATTCCAGCCCTAAAATTTTAAAATTTCGAACGATTACTTATTATTAATCGAGGTAATCTTGATTTGTTGATTCAAAACTGAAAATAAGGTCTAAACTGGGTTCAACAATGGTGAATACTCGGCGTTGAAAAGTAAAGTTACCTTAAACTTGCGAATCATTTCCAAAACCTCCGAGTATTAGTGAATAAGTACGTTGTCCATGAGAAAAATTACATTCTTGGAGCTCAACTCAGGTCGGTACGAACAAATATCAAAGTTGTTAGATAAATTTCTCAAACAAGATAGAATCGAATGCTACTATAATAATTGGAAATGAAATCAACCAGTTTTGGGTGATGGAATCTATAGAACTAAATAAGAACTAATACATCTTACCTTAGGATTTTATATCAAGAGTTGTCTTACAAAACCTACAAGTAAAACTAGGCTTTGATTGAGTTAATTCTGAAAAAATAAAGAATGGTCATAGATTTAGCTTTGAAATTTTGATATGAACTCTAGGTTTTGAACAGTTATGACAAAATTGAACTAAGTTTTGAAATAATTTTTTAAAGTTATAAAATCTCATACAAATTAGAGAAATTTTATCCTCAGATTGATTGAAAGGAGCGGAACTTGTATGATTGAGCTTGCGTGAAATGATTAAAATTCAAGATTAATGATAGGGAGTGTGCCTGTAGCAAGTTTAACACCTTCAAGTTGCTATGTGATAACTTTGAAAAATTCTGCTTTTATTTGATCAGAATAAAGTCATCATGAATCATAAGCAAGCATAAATTTTTTTTTTGCAAGTCGAATTTTTGCCAAAATCTTTAGGGAGAGAGCAACTTTAACCTCTTCTTAATGTTTGTGGTAGTACCTGCTGCTCGAATAAGCACCTGCCAGTCGCATTGTGATGACTTTGAAAATTTCTGCTTTTTGTGATCAGCATCAAGTCATCATGAATCATAAGCAAGCCTAAATTTTCCTTTATAGAGAGGCGAATTTTTGCCAAAATCTTTTTGGAGAGAGCAACTTTAACCTCTTCTTTCGGTTTGTGAGGGTACCTGCTGCTCGAATGAGCACCTGCCAGTCGCCTTGTGATGACTTTGAAAATTTCTGCTTTTTGTGATCAGCAGCAAGTCATCATGAATCATAAGCAAGCCTAAATTTTCCTTTATAGAGAGGCGAATTTTTGCCAAAATCTTTTTGGAGAGAGCAACTTTAACCTCTTCTTTCGGTTTGTGAGGGTACCTGCTGCTCGAATGAGCACCTGCCAGTCGCCTTGTGATGACTTTGAAAATTTCTGCTTTTTGTGATCAGCAGCAAGTCATCATGAATCATAAGCAAGCCTAAATTTTCCTTTATAGAGAGGCGAATTTTTGCCAAAATCTTTTTGGAGAGAGCAACTTTAACCTCTTCTTTCGGTTTGTGAGGGTACCTGCTGCTCGAATGAGCACCTGCCAGTCGCCTTGTGATGACTTTGAAAATTTCTGCTTTTTGTGATCAGCAGCAAGTCATCATGAATCATAAGCAAGCCTAAATTTTCCTTTATAGAGAGGCGAATTTTTGCCAAAATCTTTTTGGAGAGAGCAACTTTAACCTCTTCTTTCGGTTTGTGAGGGTACCTGCTGCTCGAATGAGCACCTGCCAGTCGCCTTGTGATGACTTTGAAAATTTCTGCTTTTTGTGATCAGCAGCAAGTCATCATGAATCATAAGCAAGCCTAAATTTTCCTTTATAGAGAGGCGAATTTTTGCCAAAATCTTTTTGGAGAGAGCAACTTTAACCTCTTCTTTCGGTTTGTGAGGGTACCTGCTGCTCGAATGAGCACCTGCCAGTCGCCTTGTGATGACTTTGAAAATTTCTGCTTTTTGTGATCAGCAGCAAGTCATCATGAATCATAAGCAAGCCTAAATTTTCCTTTATAGAGAGGCGAATTTTTGCCAAAATCTTTTTGGAGAGAGCAACTTTAACCTCTTCTTTCGGTTTGTGAGGGTACCTGCTGCTCGAATGAGCACCTGCCAGTCGCCTTGTGATGACTTTGAAAATTTCTGCTTTTTGTGATCAGCAGCAAGTCATCATGAATCATAAGCAAGCCTAAATTTTCCTTTATAGAGAGGCGAATTTTTGCCAAAATCTTTTTGGAGAGAGCAACTTTAACCTCTTCTTTCGGTTTGTGAGGGTACCTGCTGCTCGAATGAGCACCTGCCAGTCGCCTTGTGATGACTTTGAAAATTTCTGCTTTTTGTGATCAGCAGCAAGTCATCATGAATCATAAGCAAGCCTAAATTTTCCTTTATAGAGAGGCGAATTTTTGCCAAAATCTTTTTGGAGAGAGCAACTTTAACCTCTTCTTTCGGTTTGTGAGGGTACCTGCTGCTCGAATGAGCACCTGCCAGTCGCCTTGTGATGACTTTGAAAATTTCTGCTTTTTGTGATCAGCAGCAAGTCATCATGAATCATAAGCAAGCCTAAATTTTCCTTTATAGAGAGGCGAATTTTTGCCAAAATCTTTTTGGAGAGAGCAACTTTAACCTCTTCTTTCGGTTTGTGAGGGTACCTGCTGCTCGAATGAGCACCTGCCAGTCGCCTTGTGATGACTTTGAAAATTTCTGCTTTTTGTGATCAGCAGCAAGTCATCATGAATCATAAGCAAGCCTAAATTTTCCTTTATAGAGAGGCGAATTTTTGCCAAAATCTTTTTGGAGAGAGCAACTTTAACCTCTTCTTTCGGTTTGTGAGGGTACCTGCTGCTCGAATGAGCACCTGCCAGTCGCCTTGTGATGACTTTGAAAATTTCTGCTTTTTGTGATCAGCAGCAAGTCATCATGAATCATAAGCAAGCCTAAATTTTCCTTTATAGAGAGGCGAATTTTTGCCAAAATCTTTTTGGAGAGAGCAACTTTAACCTCTTCTTTCGGTTTGTGAGGGTACCTGCTGCTCGAATGAGCACCTGCCAGTCGCCTTGTGATGACTTTGAAAATTTCTGCTTTTTGTGATCAGCAGCAAGTCATCATGAATCATAAGCAAGCCTAAATTTTCCTTTATAGAGAGGCGAATTTTTGCCAAAATCTTTTTGGAGAGAGCAACTTTAACCTCTTCTTTCGGTTTGTGAGGGTACCTGCTGCTCGAATGAGCACCTGCCAGTCGCCTTGTGATGACTTTGAAAATTTCTGCTTTTTGTGATCAGCAGCAAGTCATCATGAATCATAAGCAAGCCTAAATTTTCCTTTATAGAGAGGCGAATTTTTGCCAAAATCTTTTTGGAGAGAGCAACTTTAACCTCTTCTTTCGGTTTGTGAGGGTACCTGCTGCTCGAATGAGCACCTGCCAGTCGCCTTGTGATGACTTTGAAAATTTCTGCTTTTTGTGATCAGCAGCAAGTCATCATGAATCATAAGCAAGCCTAAATTTTCCTTTATAGAGAGGCGAATTTTTGCCAAAATCTTTTTGGAGAGAGCAACTTTAACCTCTTCTTTCGGTTTGTGAGGGTACCTGCTGCTCGAATGAGCACCTGCCAGTCGCCTTGTGATGACTTTGAAAATTTCTGCTTTTTGTGATCAGCAGCAAGTCATCATGAATCATAAGCAAGCCTAAATTTTCCTTTATAGAGAGGCGAATTTTTGCCAAAATCTTTTTGGAGAGAGCAACTTTAACCTCTTCTTTCGGTTTGTGAGGGTACCTGCTGCTCGAATGAGCACCTGCCAGTCGCCTTGTGATGACTTTGAAAATTTCTGCTTTTTGTGATCAGCAGCAAGTCATCATGAATCATAAGCAAGCCTAAATTTTCCTTTATAGAGAGGCGAATTTTTGCCAAAATCTTTTTGGAGAGAGCAACTTTAACCTCTTCTTTCGGTTTGTGAGGGTACCTGCTGCTCGAATGAGCACCTGCCAGTCGCCTTGTGATGACTTTGAAAATTTCTGCTTTTTGTGATCAGCAGCAAGTCATCATGAATCATAAGCAAGCCTAAATTTTCCTTTATAGAGAGGCGAATTTTTGCCAAAATCTTTTTGGAGAGAGCAACTTTAACCTCTTCTTTCGGTTTGTGAGGGTACCTGCTGCTCGAATGAGCACCTGCCAGTCGCCTTGTGATGACTTTGAAAATTTCTGCTTTTTGTGATCAGCAGCAAGTCATCATGAATCATAAGCAAGCCTAAATTTTCCTTTATAGAGAGGCGAATTTTTGCCAAAATCTTTTTGGAGAGAGCAACTTTAACCTCTTCTTTCGGTTTGTGAGGGTACCTGCTGCTCGAATGAGCACCTGCCAGTCGCCTTGTGATGACTTTGAAAATTTCTGCTTTTTGTGATCAGCAGCAAGTCATCATGAATCATAAGCAAGCCTAAATTTTCCTTTATAGAGAGGCGAATTTTTGCCAAAATCTTTTTGGAGAGAGCAACTTTAACCTCTTCTTTCGGTTTGTGAGGGTACCTGCTGCTCGAATGAGCACCTGCCAGTCGCCTTGTGATGACTTTGAAAATTTCTGCTTTTTGTGATCAGCAGCAAGTCATCATGAATCATAAGCAAGCCTAAATTTTCCTTTATAGAGAGGCGAATTTTTGCCAAAATCTTTTTGGAGAGAGCAACTTTAACCTCTTCTTTCGGTTTGTGAGGGTACCTGCTGCTCGAATGAGCACCTGCCAGTCGCCTTGTGATGACTTTGAAAATTTCTGCTTTTTGTGATCAGCAGCAAGTCATCATGAATCATAAGCAAGCCTAAATTTTCCTTTATAGAGAGGCGAATTTTTGCCAAAATCTTTTTGGAGAGAGCAACTTTAACCTCTTCTTTCGGTTTGTGAGGGTACCTGCTGCTCGAATGAGCACCTGCCAGTCGCCTTGTGATGACTTTGAAAATTTCTGCTTTTTGTGATCAGCAGCAAGTCATCATGAATCATAAGCAAGCCTAAATTTTCCTTTATAGAGAGGCGAATTTTTGCCAAAATCTTTTTGGAGAGAGCAACTTTAACCTCTTCTTTCGGTTTGTGAGGGTACCTGCTGCTCGAATGAGCACCTGCCAGTCGCCTTGTGATGACTTTGAAAATTTCTGCTTTTTGTGATCAGCAGCAAGTCATCATGAATCATAAGCAAGCCTAAATTTTCCTTTATAGAGAGGCGAATTTTTGCCAAAATCTTTTTGGAGAGAGCAACTTTAACCTCTTCTTTCGGTTTGTGAGGGTACCTGCTGCTCGAATGAGCACCTGCCAGTCGCCTTGTGATGACTTTGAAAATTTCTGCTTTTTGTGATCAGCAGCAAGTCATCATGAATCATAAGCAAGCCTAAATTTTCCTTTATAGAGAGGCGAATTTTTGCCAAAATCTTTTTGGAGAGAGCAACTTTAACCTCTTCTTTCGGTTTGTGAGGGTACCTGCTGCTCGAATGAGCACCTGCCAGTCGCCTTGTGATGACTTTGAAAATTTCTGCTTTTTGTGATCAGCAGCAAGTCATCATGAATCATAAGCAAGCCTAAATTTTCCTTTATAGAGAGGCGAATTTTTGCCAAAATCTTTTTGGAGAGAGCAACTTTAACCTCTTCTTTCGGTTTGTGAGGGTACCTGCTGCTCGAATGAGCACCTGCCAGTCGCCTTGTGATGACTTTGAAAATTTCTGCTTTTTGTGATCAGCAGCAAGTCATCATGAATCATAAGCAAGCCTAAATTTTCCTTTATAGAGAGGCGAATTTTTGCCAAAATCTTTTTGGAGAGAGCAACTTTAACCTCTTCTTTCGGTTTGTGAGGGTACCTGCTGCTCGAATGAGCACCTGCCAGTCGCCTTGTGATGACTTTGAAAATTTCTGCTTTTTGTGATCAGCAGCAAGTCATCATGAATCATAAGCAAGCCTAAATTTTCCTTTATAGAGAGGCGAATTTTTGCCAAAATCTTTTTGGAGAGAGCAACTTTAACCTCTTCTTTCGGTTTGTGAGGGTACCTGCTGCTCGAATGAGCACCTGCCAGTCGCCTTGTGATGACTTTGAAAATTTCTGCTTTTTGTGATCAGCAGCAAGTCATCATGAATCATAAGCAAGCCTAAATTTTCCTTTATAGAGAGGCGAATTTTTGCCAAAATCTTTTTGGAGAGAGCAACTTTAACCTCTTCTTTCGGTTTGTGAGGGTACCTGCTGCTCGAATGAGCACCTGCCAGTCGCCTTGTGATGACTTTGAAAATTTCTGCTTTTTGTGATCAGCAGCAAGTCATCATGAATCATAAGCAAGCCTAAATTTTCCTTTATAGAGAGGCGAATTTTTGCCAAAATCTTTTTGGAGAGAGCAACTTTAACCTCTTCTTTCGGTTTGTGAGGGTACCTGCTGCTCGAATGAGCACCTGCCAGTCGCCTTGTGATGACTTTGAAAATTTCTGCTTTTTGTGATCAGCAGCAAGTCATCATGAATCATAAGCAAGCCTAAATTTTCCTTTATAGAGAGGCGAATTTTTGCCAAAATCTTTTTGGAGAGAGCAACTTTAACCTCTTCTTTCGGTTTGTGAGGGTACCTGCTGCTCGAATGAGCACCTGCCAGTCGCCTTGTGATGACTTTGAAAATTTCTGCTTTTTGTGATCAGCAGCAAGTCATCATGAATCATAAGCAAGCCTAAATTTTCCTTTATAGAGAGGCGAATTTTTGCCAAAATCTTTTTGGAGAGAGCAACTTTAACCTCTTCTTTCGGTTTGTGAGGGTACCTGCTGCTCGAATGAGCACCTGCCAGTCGCCTTGTGATGACTTTGAAAATTTCTGCTTTTTGTGATCAGCAGCAAGTCATCATGAATCATAAGCAAGCCTAAATTTTCCTTTATAGAGAGGCGAATTTTTGCCAAAATCTTTTTGGAGAGAGCAACTTTAACCTCTTCTTTCGGTTTGTGAGGGTACCTGCTGCTCGAATGAGCACCTGCCAGTCGCCTTGTGATGACTTTGAAAATTTCTGCTTTTTGTGATCAGCAGCAAGTCATCATGAATCATAAGCAAGCCTAAATTTTCCTTTATAGAGAGGCGAATTTTTGCCAAAATCTTTTTGGAGAGAGCAACTTTAACCTCTTCTTTCGGTTTGTGAGGGTACCTGCTGCTCGAATGAGCACCTGCCAGTCGCCTTGTGATGACTTTGAAAATTTCTGCTTTTTGTGATCAGCAGCAAGTCATCATGAATCATAAGCAAGCCTAAATTTTCCTTTATAGAGAGGCGAATTTTTGCCAAAATCTTTTTGGAGAGAGCAACTTTAACCTCTTCTTTCGGTTTGTGAGGGTACCTGCTGCTCGAATGAGCACCTGCCAGTCGCCTTGTGATGACTTTGAAAATTTCTGCTTTTTGTGATCAGCAGCAAGTCATCATGAATCATAAGCAAGCCTAAATTTTCCTTTATAGAGAGGCGAATTTTTGCCAAAATCTTTTTGGAGAGAGCAACTTTAACCTCTTCTTTCGGTTTGTGAGGGTACCTGCTGCTCGAATGAGCACCTGCCAGTCGCCTTGTGATGACTTTGAAAATTTCTGCTTTTTGTGATCAGCAGCAAGTCATCATGAATCATAAGCAAGCCTAAATTTTCCTTTATAGAGAGGCGAATTTTTGCCAAAATCTTTTTGGAGAGAGCAACTTTAACCTCTTCTTTCGGTTTGTGAGGGTACCTGCTGCTCGAATGAGCACCTGCCAGTCGCCTTGTGATGACTTTGAAAATTTCTGCTTTTTGTGATCAGCAGCAAGTCATCATGAATCATAAGCAAGCCTAAATTTTCCTTTATAGAGAGGCGAATTTTTGCCAAAATCTTTTTGGAGAGAGCAACTTTAACCTCTTCTTTCGGTTTGTGAGGGTACCTGCTGCTCGAATGAGCACCTGCCAGTCGCCTTGTGATGACTTTGAAAATTTCTGCTTTTTGTGATCAGCAGCAAGTCATCATGAATCATAAGCAAGCCTAAATTTTCCTTTATAGAGAGGCGAATTTTTGCCAAAATCTTTTTGGAGAGAGCAACTTTAACCTCTTCTTTCGGTTTGTGAGGGTACCTGCTGCTCGAATGAGCACCTGCCAGTCGCCTTGTGATGACTTTGAAAATTTCTGCTTTTTGTGATCAGCAGCAAGTCATCATGAATCATAAGCAAGCCTAAATTTTCCTTTATAGAGAGGCGAATTTTTGCCAAAATCTTTTTGGAGAGAGCAACTTTAACCTCTTCTTTCGGTTTGTGAGGGTACCTGCTGCTCGAATGAGCACCTGCCAGTCGCCTTGTGATGACTTTGAAAATTTCTGCTTTTTGTGATCAGCAGCAAGTCATCATGAATCATAAGCAAGCCTAAATTTTCCTTTATAGAGAGGCGAATTTTTGCCAAAATCTTTTTGGAGAGAGCAACTTTAACCTCTTCTTTCGGTTTGTGAGGGTACCTGCTGCTCGAATGAGCACCTGCCAGTCGCCTTGTGATGACTTTGAAAATTTCTGCTTTTTGTGATCAGCAGCAAGTCATCATGAATCATAAGCAAGCCTAAATTTTCCTTTATAGAGAGGCGAATTTTTGCCAAAATCTTTTTGGAGAGAGCAACTTTAACCTCTTCTTTCGGTTTGTGAGGGTACCTGCTGCTCGAATGAGCACCTGCCAGTCGCCTTGTGATGACTTTGAAAATTTCTGCTTTTTGTGATCAGCAGCAAGTCATCATGAATCATAAGCAAGCCTAAATTTTCCTTTATAGAGAGGCGAATTTTTGCCAAAATCTTTTTGGAGAGAGCAACTTTAACCTCTTCTTTCGGTTTGTGAGGGTACCTGCTGCTCGAATGAGCACCTGCCAGTCGCCTTGTGATGACTTTGAAAATTTCTGCTTTTTGTGATCAGCAGCAAGTCATCATGAATCATAAGCAAGCCTAAATTTTCCTTTATAGAGAGGCGAATTTTTGCCAAAATCTTTTTGGAGAGAGCAACTTTAACCTCTTCTTTCGGTTTGTGAGGGTACCTGCTGCTCGAATGAGCACCTGCCAGTCGCCTTGTGATGACTTTGAAAATTTCTGCTTTTTGTGATCAGCAGCAAGTCATCATGAATCATAAGCAAGCCTAAATTTTCCTTTATAGAGAGGCGAATTTTTGCCAAAATCTTTTTGGAGAGAGCAACTTTAACCTCTTCTTTCGGTTTGTGAGGGTACCTGCTGCTCGAATGAGCACCTGCCAGTCGCCTTGTGATGACTTTGAAAATTTCTGCTTTTTGTGATCAGCAGCAAGTCATCATGAATCATAAGCAAGCCTAAATTTTCCTTTATAGAGAGGCGAATTTTTGCCAAAATCTTTTTGGAGAGAGCAACTTTAACCTCTTCTTTCGGTTTGTGAGGGTACCTGCTGCTCGAATGAGCACCTGCCAGTCGCCTTGTGATGACTTTGAAAATTTCTGCTTTTTGTGATCAGCAGCAAGTCATCATGAATCATAAGCAAGCCTAAATTTTCCTTTATAGAGAGGCGAATTTTTGCCAAAATCTTTTTGGAGAGAGCAACTTTAACCTCTTCTTTCGGTTTGTGAGGGTACCTGCTGCTCGAATGAGCACCTGCCAGTCGCCTTGTGATGACTTTGAAAATTTCTGCTTTTTGTGATCAGCAGCAAGTCATCATGAATCATAAGCAAGCCTAAATTTTCCTTTATAGAGAGGCGAATTTTTGCCAAAATCTTTTTGGAGAGAGCAACTTTAACCTCTTCTTTCGGTTTGTGAGGGTACCTGCTGCTCGAATGAGCACCTGCCAGTCGCCTTGTGATGACTTTGAAAATTTCTGCTTTTTGTGATCAGCAGCAAGTCATCATGAATCATAAGCAAGCCTAAATTTTCCTTTATAGAGAGGCGAATTTTTGCCAAAATCTTTTTGGAGAGAGCAACTTTAACCTCTTCTTTCGGTTTGTGAGGGTACCTGCTGCTCGAATGAGCACCTGCCAGTCGCCTTGTGATGACTTTGAAAATTTCTG